>CM069145.1:53488713-53554394 GCA_035221665.1 Okamejei kenojei
TTTAGGTGTTGACAATTTAATAAGAAGTTCATGATCTGAATCTCTCCATCACTTACGTCAATATAAAAATAGTGCTTATGAACAAGGAAAGTTTACCAGAAGCTTTAAATTAGTCTAACAATTACACTTACCCCTAAAGCTGACAAAGATTGGAAACCTGGATCATACAGACAATAGCTCTTTTGAATACAGTATCAAAAAAAAATTTACTAACCTCAAATTTTATCTCGAAGCTAAGCGTGTTAGTGATTAATAAATTAATAGCATCATGACCAAACATGTTTTATTCCAAAAAAAAAAAAAACGCTATTCATCCTATAATTCTGAGACGTCTCATTCAAATGTCATGTCACAAAAAGAGTGAATGAACTGAACTAGCTGTTCCATAATCCTTACATGCTGAATAAAAGCAGTTCTGACCAGGTTGTCTATGCCATATTGTATTTAAAATATTCAGAAATTCTCAAACTGGGGGATATAGTCACCAAATGTATATCTAAAAAAATCATATACTCGATCCAACTGCAAGAATATTAACGAAATCAAATGCTATCAGCAAAATTTACACTCTTTAGGGTTTTAGACAAGGAGGCCCGTTTATCACCATACTAGTTGCTCTGTAATAGAACCCTTAGCCGAATATGATTAGATCAGAACCCAGAAATAAATTGGATATAAATACCAAAACTACAACGATAAAATATCTCTAAATGCAGATGACATCTTAATTTATATTACAAAACCGAGATTAGTATTCCAATCTAATTTAATGTGAAAAATAACCAAGTTAGTAGACATTTTCTGGGTATAGAATTAATTGGAATAAAATGACATTTACATATGCCTATAACTGGAATAAAAAATTAAATAATTAGAACAATTCCCACTCTAACTAGTCACAAGGACAAACTCAAATATCTAGGGAATAATGTCATCAAAATCGTATAACTTGTCTATATTCAAAATCTATAATTACCCTCGCATTCGTTAACATAAACAAAAATAATACTTTGTACATGGAAAACACTACCTAATCAATGATCGGTAGAATAGAATGGCGATACAAATGATTTTTTTACACAATGTTATATTTATTTTCAAGCAATCCCCCTTATATCTCCCTAAAATGGTTTTTAAAAATAAGATACTTTTGGTTAATAGTTTTACTGTTGGGACTATAAAAAAACCATCGAATATGTAAAAAACATCTATGTAAATCTAAAATAAGATGGTGGACTTAGCACTACCCGAAATTTCTTATATTATTTCTGGGCAGTTCACGAATAAGAAATATGAATTTTGGTTGGTAAATTTAGATCATGAACCAAGCTGGCTAAAGATGGAAAAAGGAAACTGTTGGCCTTTTGAATGTAGTTCAACTTCTTTTTGCACCAAGGGAAGACCAAACAATGTATCCATAGCAATAGACGTATTTGGACACAAATAGTTAAGACCTCTACATATGGACAATTTGTCACTTTGTTTGCAATTATGAATAATCCTTTGTTTAAGCCCCTCTGTATTGGACAAGGGTTTAACATTGACTGATTTAGGAATTAAAAGGATAGAAAACACCTTTATAACGCTTAAGCTAAACATTATATTTTCATTTGCAAGAGTTTCACCGAGAGGATATCTAGGATTGCAGTCATAACATATTTAGGTAATTTCAAATTAGAAATTTTAGTCAAATATGCAAGATTATAAAAATAAAACACCAGATTATTAGATGAATTGGCTTAATAACACCCAAATACAGAAAATTAATCGTGTATATATACAATACTATTTGATAAGGATATCCCAACTTCGGAAATATATCGACAACATGGAAAATGAAAATGGGTTATCTATAACGAAGGAAATTTGGGAAGAACGCCTACATGTATACATCATTGCGCATTAAATGCTAGACATATATTGATTACAATTTAAAGGTATTACACCGATTTACATTAATTCAAAAACGAAATTAAATAAATTTATACTAACATTTCTCCTATTTGTGAGATAAATGTCCGAAATGTCATAACATGATAAAACTTAATTATTATTTGATTAGAAATCTTTAGAGTTAATTTCTGAATGGTCTTAAAATTAAACTAGACCCCGATCCAAAATTAATATATACGAGTTCCGAATTCAAATCTAACATTAACAGTAACCAAAAAATTTCATGGATTACTGTTGTCTAAAGGGAAAAAAAAATATTGAAATTTTGGAAGGAACATATCCCTACAATTAAAATGTGACAGTGGAAATGTTGGAGTACGTTGCATTGGAAAGACTCAGATTGATCCTAATGGATCAAATACAACTATTTAAACAATAATGGTCTCCATATACAGAAGATTTGAATGGGTAGCGTGTTCTATGGCATGACAACTACAAAAATGTGCGTTACCCCGCAGGATTAGATGAAAATAACTCTGTGTTTTTTTTTGATTTGTATACATGTCTCCATTAATATTGCTATTTGACAAATTCGCAGTGTTATTCACTATTAAGGCGTTAACAGTATAAAGATCTCAATAATAATCGCTCTCCCTCTTTCTTTCTATATAATACATTATTTTAATTAAAACATAAAAAAAGAATATATACTTATACATATATATTTTTTCTCCTCTTTTTTTCTTTTTCTCTTTTTATAATCAAAATTATTATTTAATCACCACTCTTATTGATTAAAATCTATCTTTTCTTTTTCTACTTAAAAAAAAAAATAGAAGTTATAAGTACTATTCGTAACATTCGTATACTATTGAAATAAGTTGGTGTGTCGCTTGAAAAGTTGTAATACCGTAGTTATGAATGGATTCCTTTGGGGGGGGGGGGGGGGTGGGGGGGGTGTGTGTGTTGCTGTGTGGCCAGGGGGGTGTTTGTGAATTTTTGGGGGGCGGGGGGGGGGGGGGTGGGTGGGGGGGGGGGGGGGGGGGGGGGGGGGGGGGGGGGGGGGGGGGGGGGGGGGGGGGGGGGGGGGGGGGGGGGGGGGGGGATGTATAAAATATTTACACGATGTTTGGGGGGAGTCCAGAACCAAGGGTCACAGTTTAAGAATAATGGGTAGGCCATTTAGGACTGGATGAGAAAAATCGTTTCCACCAGAGAGTTGTGAAGCTACAAAAGACAGTGGAGGCCAATTCACTGGATGTTTTCCAGAGAGAGTTTAGATTAGCCTTGGGGCAAATGAATCAAGGATATGGGGAAAAAGAGGAATGGGGTAATGCAGTGACTCAACTCGTCCCGCTTTCGCGGGATATCGCTCCCTGAAAGGGCATTTTTTCGCAAAATCATACCGCTCTCTCCAACGCCTCAGAGATATAATTTCTCCCGCCCAAGAGCGGGAGAAAATTATATCTCAAGCGGGAGAGCGGGAGATTTTTTTGCGAAAATGCCCTTTATCAGCGAGCGATCTCCCCGCCGAAAGCTATAGTGAGAAGTTGGAGTCACTGGTAATGATTTTGGATAATCAGCCATGGTCATATTGAATGGCGGTGCTGTCTCGAAGGGCCGAATGGCCTACTCCTGCACCTATTTTCAATGTTTCGGGTCGAGATCCTTCTTCAGACAGGAGAGTCAGGAGGGAGGTGAGGAGGGTCTTTCAACTCCTGCACTCAACCCAATATCAGTCCAGTTTCTGTAATCTTTCATCACACTTTACTGCTTCCTGTGACCGCACCCTCTGACTCAAGTCCTGTCTTTGGCTCGGTGACCAGAACTCAAACCAGAGCTCCCGATGTACTTTGACCAGCGATTAACACATATACACCCGTGATCACCAGCCCACCCCACCTTGTCGTTAAGGTTCAGCTTCTATTTGTCGCTTAGATCATCCGCTCAGGAGATTTGGTGCCGTCTGCACGGAGTTTATACGTTCTGTACATTAGGTAGTTGAGGCCAGTTCATTGGCTATATTTGAGAGGGAGTTAGATGTGGCCCTTGTGGTTAAAGGAATCAGGGGCTATGGAGAGAAGGCAGCTACAGGATACTGAGTTGATGATCAGCCATGATCATATTGAATGGCGGTGCAGGCTCGAAGAGCCGAATGGCCTACTCCTGCACCTATTTTCTATGTTTCTATGTTCTCCCCGTGACCACATGGTTTTTTCCCAGGGTGCTCCGGTTTCCCCTCCCACACTCCAAAGACGTACAGGTTTGTAGTTTGATTTCACGTTGGTAAATACTGTAAAGTGTCCCTGGGTTGCGTCGGATAGTGCGAGTGTACGGGGTGATCGCTGGTCGCCGTGGACCCAGTTGGCTGAAGGGCTCTGTTTTCCGCGCTGTATCCTTAAACTAGACTAATGTAGAATTAATGCGTAAGTTCATAGATCATAGTGCAGAATTAGAGGCCATTTGCCCATCAAGTCTAACGACAACCATTCAATCATGTCTGATCTATCCTTCCCCTCAGTGCCGTTCTCCTAGTTCCCCTTTTTCCTCCTGCCTCCCCCCATAAACCCACAAACCCTGTCCTGTTTATGTACCTGTTCAAATGCTATTTATAAACTCGACCGAAAAAAAACGATAGTACCTCAACTACCTCCTCCGGCAGCTCGTTCCATTACACCCACCACCTTTCTGTGATAAAGTTGCCCCTCAGGTCCCTAATTAATTTCCCTCCCCCCCCCCCCCCCCCCCCCCCCTGAATCCTTAAACCTATGGCCTCTGGTTCTTGAGTTCCCTACTCTCATGATCTTATACCCCTCATCCTCCTGCGCTCCATGGAATAAAGTCTTAAAATGTGTTCAGCTCGTAGATCCATTGCCAGACCTTGGTCCCTTTTCCTGAATAATTACTGATGGAATGGATTAGAAACTCTGACCCAACATGATCACCCTTCCCAAAAATGCTCACCGATTCAGAGACATTAAATATGACCTATCCAGTAGTCATCGTTATAGAATAATACAGCATGGAAACAGGCCCCTCAGCCCAACTTGCCCACGCCGGCCAACATGCCCCATCTACACTAGTCCCACCTGCCCTTGTTTGGCCCGTGTCCCTCTAAACCAGGGCTGCCATCTCTCACGCTTTGAACGTGAGAATAACGCATTTTGGGAAATTCTCACGCTCTCACGCTAATCACAAATGTCTCACGCTCTGTCGTGAGAAATTCTGTGATCAACGAAAATTTAAAAACTCATATAAACTGCATGGGCCACGGTTCTTGGAGAGCCGGGGCAGAGAGAGGGATGGAACAGCGGGCGGGGACAGATGCGGGGAGCCGGGGCTGGCTAGTCCCGCTAGTCCCGGAAAGATGGAGGGAGGGGGGCAAAAAGAAAGAGGAGATAGAGACAGAAGAGTTGGAATTTAGAAGATCTAGATTGAGGGGGGATCTTACAGAAACGTACAAAATTCTTAAGGGGTTGGACAGGTTAGATGCAAGAAGATTGTTCCCGATGTTGTGGAGGTCCAGAACAAGGGGTCACAGTCAAAGGATAAGGGGGAATTCCTTTAGGACCAAGATGAGGAAAACAATTTTTACACAGAGAGTGGTGAGTCTCTGGAATTCTCTGCCACAGAAGGTAGTAAAGGCCAGTTCATTGGCTATATTTAAGAGGGAGTTCGATGTGGCTCTTGCGGCGAAAGGGATCAGGGGGTATGGAGAGAAGGCAGGAAACAGGATACTGAGTTGGATGATCAGCCATGATAATATTGAATGGCGGTGCAGGCTCGAAGGGCCGAATGGCCTACTCCTGCACCTATTTTCTATGTTTCTTTGTTTAAGAGAAAGAGAGGGGAGAGAGGGGGCAGAGAGAGCAAGTGAGGTGGGAGGGAGAAATGGGGAGAGATGTGGGGGAGAGATGTGGAGAGAGAGGGGAGATTGATAGAGCGTGAGAGAGAGAGAGGAAGAGGGGGAAGAGTGGGGGAAAGAGCAGACAGAGAGGGGGGAGAGTAGGGAAGGGAAGAGGAGGAGAGAGAGGGGAAGGGGAGGGTGGAGAGAGAGAAGAGGTGAGAGAGGGGATGGAGTGAGGTGGGAGGGAATGAGGGGAAGAAGAGAACGGAGAGAGGGAGGCGAAAGAGAGGGGGAGAGTGAGGTGGAGGGGAGAGAGGAGGAAGTGAGAGAGAGAGGGAGAGGGGGAGAAAGAGGGGAGAGAGAGAGGGGGAGAGAGAATGGAGAGAGAGGGAAAAAGAGGGGGGAGAGAGAAGAGAGGGAAGGGAAGAGAGAGGGGGGGGAGACAGGGAAGAGAGAGAGGAGTGTGGAGGAGAGAGAGGGAGAGACAGAGAGGGAGAAGAGAGAGCAGAGAGAGAGGGAGGGGAGAGAGAGAGGGGAGTAAGGTGGAACGAGAGAGAGAGGGAGAGAAAGGATGGAGATAGAGGAGAGAGGGGGGAACAGAGAGTGGGGGAAAGAGATAGGGGGAGAGAGAGAGGGTGGAGAGCGAGAGGGGGGGAGATAGGGGGATTATAGAGGCAGGGCTGCCAACTCCCATGCATTGAGCGTGAGAATCACGCAATTTGCCAAATTCTCACGACAGAGCGTGAGAAATTCTGTGATCAACGAAAATTTCAAAACTAATATCAACTGCACGGGCCACGGGAGTTGGAAGCAGAAGCAGCGGCGGGGACATGTGCAGACGGGGATGGCGAGTGTTTGCTGGGCTGGCGAGTGTTTGCTGGCTGGGCGAGTGTTTGCTGGGCTGGCGAGTGTTTGCTGGGCTGGCGAGTCGCTTACTGCAACTCCGGCCATGGAGCAGCCTCAGTGCAAGAGTCCAGGGCCATCGGAGGCATCGGAAGCGTTGCGCCGCTTGAGAGTCTCCGTGCCAAATTCGCCCAGGTGACCAGCATGGACCAAGCTGCGGCTCAGTGCATCCTGGAGGACAACCAGTGGCTGCTGGAAGTAAGTACCAAGCACTGGGTAGAAACGGCGGAAGACAGTGGCCTTCAAATGGGAGTGGTTGGTGAAAGCACCCTGCTTGCCTGCTAGATTTTCACTTGCTGTAACTGCAGGAAAAATGTTCCTGCTGAGAGGAAGACAGCAAAATACTGAAAATATTGGGGGTGAAAATGACTTCAGGACAGTTTGTTAGGAAAATTAAAGAAATGGTAACAGAATACTTATACAGCTGAGTATAATTTTATGGATGATAAAGTAATGAGCATGTTAGATAACAAGGAAGCCAATGGATGTAACAAATTTTGTTATAGGTAATTTGGTCTGTGAAGTGCCCCATAAAGGATTACTGCATTAGATAAGCACTTGTGGACTTGAACGTAATAGGTTAAGTCCAGGAGGTCAGATATGGGGCTTTATGTGTGGGCCAGATATATTGTCAGTGCAGAGGGGCTAGGAGCAAGGCCAAGTGTGCATCCAGAGCCAAGGTCTGGAATAGTACTAGGTGTGCAGTCAAAGCTGGGACCAGGGGAGTGTTCAGCACTGGGAACCTAAGCAGGTAAGCAGTTATGATCAGGGTAGAATAGGGGGGGGTGGCAGGTGTAAGGCTGGACTCAGGGTCAGGGATGAGAGAAGGTATGCAACTGGAATCAGAGTCAGGAGTAGTACTCTGTGTGCAGTGAGACCCAGGTTGGTCAACATGTGCCAAGTGTTTGATTACAATCTGATTTCCATACATGAATGCACTAAGATCATTCATGTGCTGCACCTGTTGATCAGAGCTTGGGCTCTACTGTGGAATGTAATTAGGAATGTAATTTAGTCTAACCTTATTCATAGCTAATCCAATTTAAAGTATATATACTGCATTCAAGTGTAAGTTAAAAGACTCGCTACAGTATGCTTCATATTGCACAATTTCAAGCTGAAAAATGCAAAAGGCCCGTAACAATGGGAGGGGGGGGGACACCCTCCTCCCATTCCCTCCTCCCCCATTCCCTCCTCCCCCTCCCCCCCCCCCACGCTCTCTCGGGCTTGATCTCTCACAACTTCTCACTCTCAACTCTCACCCAATGTTGGCAGCCCTGCTCTAAACCGATGTTGGGGGAGTCCAGAACCAGGGGCCACCGTTTAAGAATAAGGGGGAAGCCATTTAGAACGGAGATGAGGAAACACTTTTTCACACAGAGAGTTGTGAGTCTGTGGAATTCTCTGCCTCAGAGGGCGGTGGAGGCCAGTTCTCTGGATACTTTCAAAAGAGAGCTAGATAGGGCTCTTAAAGAGGAGAAGGCAGGAATGGGGTCCTGATTGGGGATGATCAGCCATGATCATATTGAATCTTGGTGCTGGCTCGAATGGCTGAATGGCCTACTCCTGTAAAACATATTGCCTCTAAACCTATATAATCCAGTTACCTGTCCAAATGAATTTTAAACGTTGTGATAGTACCTGCCAAAACTGCCTCAGGCAGCTCATTCCATTTGTTACCCCCTTTGTTAAATCCCTCCCCACCTATGTTCAAGACACCTCAGACACTCTTCGCCAGCTCCGCGCATTCCATTCTTCAGCCCCCATCCTCTCATCTTTACCATGGACGTCCAGTCACTCTACACCTCCATCCCCCACCAGGACGGTCTCAAAGCCCTCCGGTTCTTCCTCGACCAGAGGAGCAACCCATACCTGTCCACTGACACCCTCCTCCGCCTAGCGGAGTTGGTCCTTACCCCTCAATAACTTCTCTTTTGACTCCTCCCATTCCTCCAAACACAAGGCATAGCTATGGGCACACGCATGGGGCCCCAGCTACGCTTGCCTCTTTGTTGGGTACGTCGAACAATCCTTGTTCTCGGCGTACCAGGGCCCCATCCACGACCTTTACCTCCGTTACATCGACGACTGCTTTGGTGTCACCTCCTGCACCCACACATAACTGACTGACTTCATCCATTTCACCACCAACTTCATTTCCCTACCATTCCTTGACCTCACCATCTCTATTGCAGGTGATACACTCCTGACCGACATCAACTCCAAACCAGCTGACTCCCACAGCTACCTGGACTACTCTTCCTCCCACCCTGCTTCCTGTAAGGACTCCATCCCCTATTCCCAATTCCTCCGTCTACGCCGCATCTGCTCCCAGGATGAGGTGTTCCACACCAGGTCATCACAAATGTCCTCATTCTTCAGAGAACGGATATTCCCCTCCCCACTATAGATGAGGCTCGCACCAGGGTCTCCTCCATAACCCCGCAACAACTGCTCTCTCTCCCCCATTCCCCCACTCGCAAACAGGGCAGAGTTCCCCTGGTCCTCACCTTTCACCCCACCAGCCGGCAAATCCAACACATAGTCCTCAGCCAGTTTCGCCACCTCCAACGTGACCCCTCCACTCGCCACATCTTCCCATCTCTCTCCCCCTGTCTGCCTTCCGCAAAGACCCGCTTCCTCCACAACTCCCTTGTCAATTCTTCCCTTCCCTCCCGCTCTAAAAAACCCTTCCTGGGCACTTTCCCTTGCAACCGCAAGAAATGCAACACTTGTCCCCCCTTCACCTTTCACCCCCCCTCCACTCCTTTCAGGGGACCCAAGCAGTCCCTTCCAGGTCCGACAGAGGTTTCACCTGCACCTCCTCCCAACCTCATCTACTGCATCCGCTGCTCCAGATGCCAGATGATCTATATCGGTGAGACCAAGCGGAGGCTTATAGCGATCGTTTCGCCGAACACCTCCGCTCGGTCCGCATTAACCAACCCGACCTCCTGGTGGCTCAACAGTTCACTCCCCCATTCCCATTCCGTCCAAGCCAGATCCGACCTCATATTCCGCTTGGGGAGTCTGCATCCTTTGGGCTTGAACATTGAATTTTCTCATTCTGTTAACCCTTGCTGTCTCCCTCCCCTTCCCACCTCTCCCTCATTCCTCGGGCCCTGGCATATCCTTCTCTCTCTATCTCTCCTCCCCCACCCTAGTCGGCACTAGCTTCTCATTTTCACACCACAAAAACAGCTTACAATGGCTTGTTCCCCTTATCATCGATACTTTTTTGCATATCTTTCATTCATTGTTCTTTACCTCTCCACATCACCGTCTATATCTCTCGTTTCCCTGATCCCTGACCAGTCTGAAGAAGGGTCTTGACCCGAAACATCGCCCATCTCCTTCGCTCCTTAGATGCTGATGCACCCGCTGAGTTTCTCCAGCTTTTTGTGTACCCTCGATTCTCCAGCATCTGCAGTTCCTTCTTTAACATTCCATTTACCTATTAGGATCTAATTAAATATGTTCCCTCCCCTGTCACATTAAACAAATGTCGTCTGGTTCTCGATTCCATTACCCTTGCTGTGTTTACCAGATCGATTCCTCTCATAATTTTAAACACCTCTAGAAGATCACCTCACATCCTCCTCCACTCCAAGGAATAAAGTCCCAGCCTGATCAACCTCTCCCAATAGATCAGACTCTCGAGTCCTTGCAACCTTTCTCTGCACCCGATCCTGACTACGGCTGCTTGTCTGTAAGTTCTCCCCGTGACCTGCGTGGGTTTCCTCCCACACCCCAAACACCTGCGTAGTTCTTCGCTTTCCTCCCACACCCCAAAGACGTACAGGTTTGTAGGTTAATTGGCTTGGTATCAATGTAAATTGACCCCAGTGTGCGCAGGATAGTGTTTGTGTACGGGGATCGCTGTTCCGGGCAGACTCGTTGAGCCGGAGGTGCTGTTTCCGCGCTGTATCTCAAAAGACTGAAAACTAAGCTTCTCTACTCATCCACCTAATGTCGGCGTCAGTGCCTGAGAAGGTCCTGATCTCTGATATCACTGTGCAAAGTGAAGATGTCCCTTACCTCATGCTGCTGTTCAGGATTCCGTCTTCCTTCCGAGAACTGGCTGGACCAGAGACAGTGTGCGGTGTTTTTATAGTCCATTGATTGGGATGAGTCCAGATAGATCACTCCCTGAAAGGGGAAGTGAAACTGAAACAATCAAGTCTTCCCATTTCTTTGTGCAGCCTAGTTGTACCAAATTCCAAACCAGTGATGTTAGATTTACAGACAAGTGCGGGCAAACATTCATTACAATTTTTAATCCCTACATGTACAAATTATAACCACGTCTCAAGAGTTCTAAACCAACATGTAGAGGAACCAACGAGAGAGCAGGCTATTCAAGACTGGGTATTGAGTAATGAGGAATGGTTAGTTAGCAGTCTTGTTGTGCATGGCCCCTTGGACAAGAGTGACCATAATATGGTTGAGTTCTTCATTAGGATGAAGAGTGACGTTGTTAATTCAGAAACAAGGGTTCTGAACTTAAAGAAAGGTAACTTTGAGGGTATGAGACATGAATTGGCCAAGATAGACTGGCAAGTGATTCTTAAAGGGTTGACGGTGGATATGCAATGGAAGGCATTTAAAGACTACATGGATGAACTACAACAATTGTTCATCCCAGTTTGGCAAAAGAATAAATCAGGGAAGGTAGTGCATCCATGGATAACAAGGGAAATCAGGGATAGTATCAAAACAAAAGATGAAGCATACAAATTAGCCAGAAAAAGCAGCCTACCAGAGGACTGGGAGAAATTCAGAGTCCAGCAGAGGAGGACAAAGGGCTTAATTAGGAATGGGAAAATAGATTATGAAAGAAAACTGGCAGGGAACATAAAAACTGACTGCAAAAGTTTTTATAGATATGTGAAGAGAATAAGGTTAGTTAAAACAAATGTAGGTCCCTTGCAGTCAAAAACTGGTGAATAGATCATGGGGGACAAGGACATGGCAGACCAATTGAATAACTACTTTGGTTCTGTCTTCACTAAAGAAGACATAAATAATCTGCTGGAAATAGCAGGGGACTGGGGGTCAAATGATATGGAGGAACTGAGTGAAATCCAGGTTAGCCGGGAAGTGGTGTTAAGGGCCTGTCCCACCAGCATGCAACTTTTCACACGGAGAGTGGTGAATCTGTGGAATTCTCTGCCACAGAAGGTAGTTGAGGCCAGTTCGTTGGCCATATTTTAGAGGGAGTTGGATGTGGCCCTTGTGGCTGAAGGGATCAGGGGGTATGGAGAGAAGGCAGTTACAGGATACTGAGTTGGATGATCAGCCATGATCATATTGAATGGCGGTGCAGGCTCGAAGGGCCGAATGGCCTGCTCCTGCACCTAATTTCTATGTTTCTATGTTTCTATGACTCCATGCGGTGAGTGCGACCAAACTGGAAGCGGGGGCCGTGCGGAGGTCGGGTGATCCCCGTACAGGGCCGGTCCCACCAGCATGCGTCTGCATGCGGCAAGCATGACCAAACCGGCAGCGGGGGCCGCGCGGAGGTCGGGTGAGTGGCGCGACGTGGCACGAAGCTGGAGCGAAGTTGGAGCGAAGTCCACGGTAAGTTCGCAAGGACAGAGAGGACACACAGAGAGGGACACGGAGGCACACAGAGAGGGTCACGGAGGCACACAGAGAGAGGGTTACGGAGGCACACAGAGAGGGTCACTGAGGCACACAGAGAGAGGGTCACGGAGGCACACAGAGAGGGTCACTGAGGCACATATAGAGAGGGCCACTGAGGCACACAGAGAGGGTCACTGAGGCACACAGAGAGAGGGTCACGGAGGCACACAGAGAGGGTCACTGAGGCACATATAGAGAGGGCCACTGAGGCACACAGAGAGGGTCACGGAGGCACACAGAGAGAGGGTCATGGAGGCACATATAGAGAGGGTCACGAAGGCACATATAGAGAGGGTCACAGAGGCACAGAGAGAGGGTCAAGGAGGCACATATAGAGAGGGTCACGGAGGCACACATATAGAGGGTCACGGAGGCACACAGAGAGGGTCACGGAGGCACACATATAGTGGCTCACGGAGGCACATATAGAGAGGGTCAAGGAGGCACATATAGAGAGGGTCACGGAGGCACACAGAGAGGGTCACGGAGGCGCACACAGAGAGGGCGATGGAGGCACGATGTGAGGCGGTGCGTAATGTGTCGAGGCGGCTGTGAGCCGACAGGCCGTTGCTGCGCGGAATTTTTGAACACGGTTAGTTTTTCGGAGCCCCGCGCGATGTCAGGACCAGCTCCGCACAACTCTATGCGGCTCCGGCGATCGAAGTGGGACCGGCCCCGCGAGGTCGGACGGCTCAAGCGACCACGTTAGGTCGCACTCACCGCATGGAGTCGCATGCTGGTGGGACAGGCCCTTTAGGTAAATTGAATGGATTAAAGGTCGATAAATCCCCAGGGCCAGATAGGCTGCATCCCAGAGTACTTAAGGAAGCAGCCCCAGAAATAGTGGATGCATTAGTGATAATTTTTCAAAACTCTTTAGATTCTGGAGTAGTTCCTGAGGATTGGAGGGTAGCTAATGTAACCCCACTTTTTTAAAAGGGAGGGAGAGAGAAAACGGGGAATTACAGACCAGTTAGTCTAACATCGTTAGTGGGGAAAATGCTAGAGTCAGTTATTAAAGATGGGATAGCAGCACACTTGGAAAGTGGTGAAATCATTGGACAAAGTCAGCACGGATTTATGAAAGGTAAATGATGTCTGACGAATCTTATAGAATTTTTCGAGGATGTAACTAGTAGAGTGGATAAGGGAGAAGCAGTGGATGTGTTATATCTGGACTTTCAGAAGGCTTTCGACAAGATCCCACATAAGAGATTAGTATGCAAACTTAAAGCACACAGTATTGGGGGTTCAGTATTGATGTGGATAGAGAACTGGCTGGCAGACAGGAAGCAAAGAGTAGGAGTAAACGGGTCCTTTTCAGAATGGCAATCAGTGACTAGTGGGAATTAAATGCAACATCTCCAGGTTTGCAGATGACACGGAGCTGGGGGGCAGTATTAGCTGTGACGAGGATGCTAGGAAGCTGCAAGGTGACTTGGATAGGTTGGGTGAGGGGGCAAATGCATGGCAGATGCAGTATAATGTGGATAAATGTGAAGTTATCCACTTTGGTGGCAAAAACAGGAAAGTAGACTATTATCTGAATGGTGGCCGTATAGGAAAAGGGGAGATGCAACGAGACCTGGGTGTCATGGTACACCAGTCATTGAAAGTAGGCATGCAGGTGCAGCAGGCAGTGAAGAAAGCAAATGGTATTTTGGCATTCATAGCAAAAGGATTTGAGTACAAGAGCAGGGAGGTTCTACTGAAGTTGTACAGGGTCTTGGTGAGGCCATACCTGGAGTATTGCGTACAGTTTTGGTCTCCTAATCTGAGGAAAGACATTCTTGCCCTAGAGGGAGTACAGAGAAGGTTCACCAGACTGATCCCTGGGATGGCAGGACTTCCATATGAAGAAAGACTGGATAGACTTGGCTTGTACTTGCTGGAATTTAGAAGATCTTATAGAGACTTACAAAATTCTTAAGGGGTTGGACAGGCTAGATTCAGGAAGATTGTTCCCGATGTTGGGGAAGTCCAGACCAAGGGGTCACAGTTTAAGGATAAGGGGGAAGTCTTTTAGGACCGAGATGAGAAAATCATTTTTCACACAGTGAGTGGTGAATCCGTGGAATTCTCTGCCACAGAAGGTAGTTGAGGCCAGTTCATTGGCTATATTTAAGAGGGAGTTAAATGTGGCCCTTGTGGCGAAAGGGATCAGGGGGTACAGAGAGAAGGCAGGTACAGGATACTGAGTTGAATGATCAGCCATGTGCATTTTGAATGGCGGTGCAGGCTCGAAGGGCCAAATGGCCTACTACTGCACCTATTTTCTATGTTTCTATTTTTCTAAGAGTTAATATTAGGATTGATAACAATAATAATGATGATAATAATGCTGGGCTGCCAACATTGGGTGATAGTTAAGAGTGAGAAATTGAGAGGGAGTGCCGCGATCAAGCCCGAGGGAGTGCAGCGGCTGAGGAGGGGGAGGGAGGTAGGGTGTGGGAGGGGGGGAGTCATCCCACTTTGACTATAGAAACAAGGCAAAAATAATGCCACATATTCAACCAAGTATATGGTTCAATTAAATTAAGATAGATATGTAAAACATATATATGGAAAAAGGCCCTTCAGCCCACCAAGTCCACACTGACCAGCAATCTACCATACACCAGTTCTATCCTACACGCCAGGGACAATTTTCAGAAGCCAATTAACCTACAAACCTACACTTTCGGATGTGGGAGAAATCGGAATCCCTGGAGAAAACCCATGTGGTCATAGGGAGAATGTACAAATTCTGTTCAGACAGCACCCGTGGTCAGGATCAAACCTGGGTCTGTGGTGCTGTAAGGCAGCAACTCTACCGCTGCGCCACCGTGCCACCCCATTAAATTATTTTCTCTGTAATATATTTGTTATGGTGCCATGTCAATAAAGATGAACATATGATTTATATCGAAGTCTCGTGATGAGACGTGAGATACGGATGCTTTCGTAAATGCTCTGTCAGGTAAGGTGATTTTTTTATTTGCAGGAACGGTGCAGCGGGCTCGGGGATGCTGACAGATGTGGCCTGTACAGCAACCACGTTAAAGCTCCGGAAGGGAGCAGGTGGCCTGGCCTGGTCTCGGAGTAACTTAGAAACATAGAAAATAGGTGCAGGAGGAGGCCATTCGGCCTTTCGAGCCAGCACTGCCATTCATTGTGATCATGGCTGATCGTCTCCTATCAATAACTCGTGCCTGCCTTCTCCCCATATCCCTTCACTCCACTAGCCCCTAGAGCTCTATCAAACTCTCTCCTAAATCCATCCAGTGACTTGGCCTCCACTGCCCCCTGTGGCAGGGAATTCCATAAATTCTAAACGTCTCTGGGTGAAAATGTTTTTTCTCACCACAGTCTTAAATGACCTCCCCTTTGTTCTAAGACTGTGGCCCCTGGTTCTGGACTCGCCCAACATTGGGAAAAATGTTCCTGCAACTAGTTTGTCCAGTCCTTTTATAATTCTATATGTTTCTATAAGATCCCCCCCTCATCCTTCTAAACTCCAGTGATAACAAGCCTAGTCTTTTCAATCTTTCTTCATATGACAGTCCCGCCATCCCAGGGATCAATCTTGTGAACCTACGCTGCACTGCCTCAATTACAAGGATGTCCTTCCTCAAATTAGGAGACCTAAGCAGTACACAATACTCCAGATGTGGTCTCACCAGAGCCCTGTACAACTGCAGAAGAACCTCTTTACTCCTACACTAAAATCGTCTTGTAATGAAGGCCAACATTCCATTAGCTTTCTTCACTGCCTGCTGTACCTGCACGCCAACTTTCAGTGACCGGTGTAAAAGGACGCCCAGGTCTCACTGCACCTCCCCCCTTACCTAACCTAACCCCATTGAGATAGTAATCTGCCCCCGTGTTTTTGCCGCCAAAGTGGATAACCTCACATTTATCTATATTATACTGCATCTGCCACGCATCTGCCCACTCACTCAACCTGTCCAGGTCACCCTGCAACCTCCTAACATCCTCTTCACAGTTCACACTGCCACCCAGCTTTGTGTCATCCGCAAACTTGCTAGTGTTGCTGCTAATTCCCTCTTCCAAATCATTTATATATATGGTAAACAGTTGCGGCCCTAACGCCGAGCCTTGTGGCACTCCACTCGCCACTGCCTGCCATTTTGAAAAGGACCCGTTCATTCCTACTCTTTGCTTCTGGTCTGCCAACACCCTACCCCCAATACCATGTACTCTAATTTTAATCACCAGTCTCCCATGCGGGACCTTATCAAAGGCTTTCTGAAAGTCTAGATACACTACATCCACTGGCTCCCCTTCATCCATTTTACTTGTCTCATCCTCCAAAAAATTCCAGAAGATTATTCAAGCATGATTTCCCTTTCATAAATCCATGTTGACTTGGACTAATCATTTTACTGCTTTCCAAATGCCCCATTATTAACTCTTTAATAATTGACTCCAGCATCTTTCCCACCACCGAAGTCAGGTTAAATGGTCTATAATTCCACGTTTTCTCTCTCGCTCCTTTCTTGAAAAGTGGGATAACATTAGTTATCCTCCAATCCACAGGAACTGATCCTGAATCTATTGAACATTGGAAAATGATCACCAATGCGGCCACTATTTCTAGAGCCATCTCCATGAGGACCCTGGGATGCAGACCATCTGGCCCAGAGGATTTATCATCCTTCAGTCACATTAGCCTACCCAATATTATTTCTCGCCTAATGAAAATTTATTTCAGTTCCTCTAACCCCTTAGATCCTCTGTCCAGTACATCTGGGAGATTGTTTGTGTCCTCCTTAGTGAAGACAGATCCAAAATACCTATTCAACTCTTCTGCCATTTCCTTGTTGCCCATAATAATTTCACCCGTGTCTGCCTTCAAGGAACCCACATTTGACTGCTACTCATTTTCCCTTATATTGTCCTTCTTTATATTCCTGGCCAGCTTCCCTTCGTACTTCATCTTTTCAGCCCATATTGCCTGTTTTGTTTCCTTCTGTTGTCCTATGAAAGTTTCCCAATCCTCTAGCTTCCGACTACTCTTTGCTGTGTTATACATCTTTTCTTTTAGTTTTATTCTATCCCTAACTTCTCTTGTCAGCTACGGTTGCCTCCTACTCCCCTTAGAATCTTTCATGCTTTTTGGAATGAAATGATCCTGCGTCTTCCAGATTATGCCCAGAAATTCCTGCCATTGCTGTTCCACCGGCAGGCATGACCTGCGCAGTAATCCACCAAGGCTCCGATATGGAGAAGCCTGCCGCACCGGGATCGGAGACGCTGGCAGGCAGGTCCTGCACAGCAACCTCCGTTTAAAGCTCCAAATGGGAGCGGTTTGGAAGCATGGGGCCAAAGAGACTACATGCTGTTGGCGAAATGGAGCAGCTTGGAGACACTGGCAGGTAAGGAGTCCTCGGCTATTTACAGACCCGGGCGGGAGACGCTGGCAGCATAGGCTGTACATTAACCTCCGCTAGCTCTGAAAAAGAGCAGGTTGGCGTCCCGGGCTCAGGGATGCTGGCAGGGTGGCATGCACAGCAACCTCTGAAAGCTCCAAAAAGGAGCAGCTTGTTGACCCCTGTTCAGGGAAGACCAACTCGGAACTGGCTGTTCAAAAGGACCATATTGGCCAGGGATAACTGAGTGAGTGCACTGCACTGATATAGGCAGTTAAATTCAGATATTTGAAAGAGGCAGGGAGTTTGAGGATTCCCTCAACACATGCAAAATACTTTCAGCTCACGGCTAAAATAGAGTTGCCAGCACTCTGGAACTTAATTTGCCATCCTCTCGGGAATAGGCAAAGCAGTAAAGGCCGAACTGGCAGGTTGCATTATTGCCTGACTTGCAGATTCGTGTTGTAAAAAATAAATAAATAAGTAAATGAGAAGCAAAAGCTCCTGAAGGGAGTAGTTTGACGACCCGAGTTTGGGGAAGGCCAAGGCTAAAACGGCAAAATATGTCCAAAAGGACAATACTAGGCAGGAAGGTACTGCCTCATCGTCCATTAGGGATGATCTGTCAGCTCTCAAAACTCGAAAAACTGACTGAGAGGTTGATCGAAGGGAATGTGCTACGCACACTGGCGAGCGATACAGGTAGTTCCAGTCAGATGTCTGCGGCAGCAATACCTGGTTCAGGGTTGCATTATGATATCTACCGTTCAGAGTAGCTATGTTACCAAACTTACCTTCAGCGGCGCTATAGTTCGGCCACTGGCCGTGTGAGCGACTTTGGCGCCTTTGAGGGGGGGGTGGCGGGGTTAAAATGCGGGGTTTCGCCTACCTGTCCTAAATATATTTTCTCAGAGTGCAAGCTTTTGCTGAAGAATTGTTCCAACTGCCATTCTGTGAATGTTTATTTTAAATCGCCTGACAAGTTCAGCACTGGAGTAATTTAAAAATCAGTTTCTAAAGCCATCAACGCTGACAACGGGGACGGATTTCACGTACGGGACAGGTAAATGAAAGCCGTTTATTTTATGTATAAAAGTGCTTCTTAAGATGCGTTTAATCCACATTTTAAGTTGCAAAACGGTGATTTATTCCCCGTACGAACTGGTAGTATTTTTCCTGCTGATATGGGGTTCAAATTCACCGCAAACCGCAACGTTCCAATTGATCGCGTTCCACAAAATCCCACTCGCGAGATGATTTAAATGCCCATTAATTTACGGGAATTAAACATTAAATTCCTTCCATTTGGCCTATAAATGCCTGACAATGAGATTTTAAAATCATGTTCTATTGTGAATTCCTGTGTGAATGTTATTTGAACACTTAGGCTATTTAAAAATGTTAATTTCTACTTAAGAAATAGATAGATGTTTAGATCTAGTAATTGAATTTTGTAATTAGCTACAATTGGGTAACTAACTAATTATATGCTTTAATTTCAGGTCATCCAAGCACGATTCTTTCATATTTGTTTCAGAATGCTTCAATCTATAATAACTGAACATTTCTTTCAGTTCTCTTAATTTTTAAGAAAGGTATGGGCTTTTGACTGTCCTTGATCAATGTGTTAGGTCAATGGAAAAGCAATAGGGAACAAGATGCTAATTTCCGAGTATGAAAATGGCCATAACTTATTTAATACTAAAGATATGAAAGTGAATTAGGTATCAAATTAAACCTCTTTGTATGCTTTATCTGATGGGATAAATTGCAGACTTGATTTTTTAAATCTCAATAATTTTGTAACATTGCTACTCAGAGGAGGGGTGTTTTGAGGAGTATTAGATGGTAGACTCTGACTGTGGGGAAGTTGACAGCAAACTCGAATTCCCTCAATAAGTGGATGATATGCTACAACTCAAGTCTAAAAGGAGCTGCCGGCATTTGTAAGTAAATTTGCCATCCACCTCGGGGATAGAAGAACCGTAAGAGAAAGTACTGGCAAGTAGCGTTGGTTACTTGACTTCTCATCAGCTGAATGAGAAGAACATTCAGGACGATGCTGGAAAGTATGTTTGTCCTGATAACTGCCAGACACTGGAGGTTACGAAGGTTAATGCCACCATTTGGGGAAATCTGATTGGCAAAACAAAGTCAAAAGACTTAAAACTCCAGTGAGTTTGGAGATTTCTCTCTGGAGGGATTACGGCCTTTGCAAGGTCGGTAGAGGGAACTCGGCTGTCTGATTTGCAGTAGATGCCTTAGCACTTCTGTGTGATGCACAGTTTGAGTTCAATTGTGTTGTGAAGGATTTGTGCAAGGCAAGTGATGTGCAGTCTGCAAATATATCTTTGGAGAAGATTTGGTCAAGCAAGTAAAATTTAAGGCTGCGGTGGGTGTGGTAGACACTCTTTGTGGGTAAGACTCCCGGCTTCCGGCGTGCACATCATCCTTGGTGGTTTTTATAGCAACCTCTTTCTTAAAAACTGCCTTGATCAAACCTACAGCCACCGTTTGTTTCGTCATGTGCAGCAAAGGACCAAGAGGTGGGGGCCGTTGAGGTATGCAAATATAAAGTTCATAAGTTCTTAAATTATAGGAGCAGAATTATGCCATTCGGCCCATCAAGTCTACTCCGCCATTCAATCATGGCTGATCTATCTTTCGCTCCCAATCCCATTCTCCTGCCTTCTCCCCATAACCACTGACACCCGTACTAATCAAGAATCTATCTATCTCTGCCATAACAATATCCATTGATATTCAACTGATGCTGGGAAACTGCACGTTGGTGAAACTCAATGCCACTGATAAACTGATAAATCATTCCGGGAAATGATGAGCCTGCTCCCTCAGTCACGAACCAACCTGCCAGGAGATGCCTGATGAGAATTGTCTGTCCGTGGATGGGCGAAAGCTTTTGTACAAGTAACAACCTGGGTTTTTTTAAATATTTCTAGCATCAGTAATCTGTGCTGCAGTTCGCAGCAAACTACAGGGAACAGTTTTAGGGAACATGTTTCCCTTGTAAAAACATTGCCCCTCCTCTGAATAGCAATGTTACAAAATTTAGAGATTTAAAAAATCAAGTCTGCAATTTATCCCATCAGATAAAGCATAAAAATAGGTTTAATTTGACACCTACTTCACTTTCATATCTTCAGTATTAAAAAAGTTATGGCCATTTTCATACTCGGAAATTAGCACCTTGTTCCCTATTGCTTTTCCAGCCTGAGAAAATATGTATCGGACAGGGAGGAGAAAACTGCATTTTAACCACCCCCCGCCACCCCCCCCCCCCCCCCCAAAAAGGCGCCAAAGTCGCGCACACGGCCAGTGGCAGAACTGCAGCGCCACTGAAGGTAAGTTTTGTAACATACCTACACGATGTTCTTTTTGAAAGGTCCTTGCTATTTGCACTTTTTAAAAATCAGTTTAAAATACCAAACTTGCTCAAATTAAAGTGTTGGATGGGTAACGAGTTGTCGAGAGGTGTTTGATCATTTTCTGAAGAAGGGTCCGGACCTGAGACATCATCTATCCATGTGTCCAGGGATGCTGCCTGACCCCCTGAGTTACTCAAGCACTTTGCAGGGCTCTCGCTTAACTTTTTTTCCCTCTCGCCAGCCGAGCAATCTTGACAGCTTTTTAGGTTGTCAAATGACAGTTAGGTGGTCATTGAAGACGGTTTGCATGACACGTGCGATAATGTGCTCGGACGAAGTGCGTAGTTACCAGTCGGAATTATGCTCAGTGAAGCATTCACATATTATGTTCAAGAAGGAACTGCAGATGATGGAAAATCGAAGGTAACCATATAACCATATAACAATTACAGCACGGAGACAGGCCCTCTCGGCCCTTCCAGTCCTTGCCGACCATTTGTTTTCCCCTAGTCCCATCTACCTGCACTCAGACCATACCCCTCCATTCCCTTCACGACCATATACCTATCCACTTTACTTTTAAATGTTAAAATCGATCCTGCCTCCACCACCTCTGCTGGAAGCTCATTCCACACAGCCACCACCCTCTGAGTAAAGAAGTCCCCCTCACGTTACCCCTAAATTCTGTCCCTTAATTCTCATGTCATGCCCTCTTGTTTGAATCTTCCCTGCCCTCAATGGGAAAAGCTTATCCACGTCAACTCTGTCAATCCCTTTCATCATTTTAAAGACCTCAATCAAGTCCCCCTTAACTTCTGCGCTCCAAAGAATAAAGACCTAACTTGTTCAACCTTTCTCTGTAACATAGTTGCTGGAACCCTGGCAACATTCTAGTAAATCTCCTCTGTATTCTCTCTATTTTGTTGACATCCTTCCTATAACTAGGCGACCAAAATTGTACACCATAACTCCCACCCTGCTTCCTGTAAGGACTCCATCCCCTATTCCCAATTCCTCCGTCTACGCCGCATCTGCTCCCAGGATGAGGGTGTTCCACACCAGGTCATCACAAATGGCCTCATTCTTCAGAGAACGGGATTCCCCTCCCCCACTATTGATGAGGCTCGCACCAGGTCTCCTCCATACCCCGCAACACTGCCCACGCTCCCCATTCCCCCACTCGCAAACAGGGCAGAGTCCCCCTGGTCCTCACCTTTCACCCCACCAGCCGGCAAATACAACATATAGTCCTCCGCCAGTTTTCGCCACCTCCAACGTGACCCCTCCACCCGCCACATCTTCCCATCTCCCCCCCTGTCTGCCTTCCGCAAAGACCGCTCCCTCCGCAACTCCCTTGTCCATTCTTCCCTCCCCTCCCACTCTACCCCTTCCCCGGGCACTTTTCCCTTGCAAACCGCAAGAAATGCAACACCTGTCCCTTCACCTCCCCCCTCCACTCCTTTCAGGGACCCAAGCAGTCCTTCCAGGTCCGACAGAGGTTCACCTGCACCTCCTCCAACCTCATCTACTGCATCCGCTGCTCCAGATGCCAGATGATCTATATCGGTGAGACCAAGCGGAGGCTTGGCGATCGCTTCGCCGAACACCTCCGCTCGGTCCGCAATAACCAACCCGACCTCCCGTGGCTCAGCACTTCAACTCCCCCTCCCATTCCACATCCGACCTCTCGGTCCTGGGGCCTCCTCCACGGCCAGAGTGAGCAACACCGCAAGCTGGAGGAACAGCACCTCATATTCCGCTTGGGGAGTCTGCATCCTTTGGGCTTGAATATTGAATTTTCTCAATTCTGTTAACCCTTGCTGTCTCCTCCCCTTCCCACCTCTCCCTCAGCCCTCGGGCCCTGGCATTCCCTCTATCTCTATCTCTCCCCCACCCTAGTCGCACCAGCTTCTCATTTTTCACACCACAAACAGCTTACAATGGCTTGTTTCCCTTTATCACCGATACTTTTTTGCATATCTTTCATTCATTGTTCCTTATCTCTCCACATCACCGTCTATATCTCTCGTTTCCCTGATCCCTGACCAGTCTGAAGAAGGGTCTCGACCCGAAACGTCGCCTATCTCCTTCGCTCCTTAGATGCTGCTGCACCCGCTGAGTTCTCCAGCTTCTTGTGTACCCTTGGTCTTACCAATGCCTTGTACAATTTTAACATTACTTCCCTACTCCTATATTCAATGCTCTGATTTATAAAGGCCAGCACACCAAAGGCTTTCTTTACCACCCTATCTACATGCGATTCCACCTTCAGGGAACTATGCACAGTTATTCCTAGATCCCCCTGTTCCACAGCATTCCTCAATTCCCTACCATTTACCATGTACGTCCTATTTTGATTTGTCCTGCCAAGATGTAGCACTTCACACTTATCAGCATTAAACTCCATCTGCCATCTTTCAGCCCACTTTTCCAAATGGCCCAAATCTCTCTGTAGACTTTGAAAATCTACTTCATTATCCACAATACCACCTATCTTAGTATCATCTGCATACTTACTTATCCAATTTTCCACCCCATCATCCAGATCATTGATGTACATGACAAACAACAGTGGACCCAAACACAGATCCCTGAGGCACCCCACTGGTCACCGGCTTCCAACCTGACAAACAGCCATCCACCATTACTCTCTGACATCTCCCATTCAGCCACTGTTGAATCCATCTTGCTACTCCGCCATTAACACCCAAAGATTGAACCTTCTGAACCAACCTTCCATGGGGAACCTTGTCAAAGGCCTTACTGAAATCCATATAGACAACATCCACTGCTTTACCCTCATCAATTTCCCTAGTTACCGCTTCAAAAAATTCAAGAAGGTTTGTCAAACATGACCTTCCCGGCACAAATCCATGTTGACTGTTCCTGATCAGACCCTGTTTATCCAGATGCTTATATATATTATCTCTAAGTATCCTTTCCATTAATTTGCCCACCACTGACGTCAAACTAATAGGTCTATAATTGCTAGGTTTATTCTTTGAACCCTTTTTAAACAATGGAACAACATGCGCAGTACGCCAATGCTCCGGCACTATTCCCGTTTCTAATGACATTTGAAATATTTCTGTCATAGCTCCTGCTATTTCTACACTAACTTCCCTCAATGTCCTAGGGAATATCCTGTCAGGACCTGGAGACTTATCCACCTTTATATTTTTCAAAAGTGTCAGTACTTCCTCCTCTTTGAATCTCATAGTTTCCATAGCTACTCTACTTTTTTCCCTTACCTCACAGAGTTCAATATCCTTCTCCTTGGTGAATACCGAAGAAAAGAAATTGTTCAATATCTCCCCCATCTCTTTTGGCTCTGCAGATAGCTGTCCATTCTGGTTCTCTAATGGTCCAATTTTATCCCTCGTTATCCTTTTGCTATTAATATAGCTGTAGAAACCCTTTGGATTTACTTTCACCTTTCTTGCCAAAGCAATCCTCATATCTTCTTTTAGCCTTCCTAATTTTTTCTTTCTTAAGATTCTTTTTACATTCTTTATACTCCTCTAGCACCTCATTTAATTCCATGCCTCCTATAATTCTTGTAGATATCTCTCTTTTTTCGAAACAAGTGTCTAATTTCCCTTGAAAAACCATGGCTCTTTCCAATTTTTACTATTTCCTTTCAACCTAACAGGGACATAAAGATTCTGTACTCTTACAATTTCCCCCTTTAAAACGTCCTCCATTTCTCTTCTACATCCTTCCCATGAAACAAAGTGTCCCAATTCACTCCTTTAAAATCCTCACGCATTCCCTCAAAGTTAGCCTTTCTCCAATCAAAAATCTTCACTCTAGGTCCTGTTCTGACTCGCTCCATAATTATATTGAAACTAATGGTATTGTGATCACTGGTCCCGAAGTGCTCACCAACGCATACCTCCGTCACCTGTCCTGCCTCATTTCCTAACAGGAGGTCCAGCACTGCCCCTTCTCTGGTCGGTACCTCTATGTACTGCTGCAAAAACTATCCTGCACACATTTTACAAACTCCAAACCATCCAGCCCATTTACAGAATGTGTTTCCCAGTCTATTTTTGGGAAATTGAAATCTCCCACAATCACTACCTTGTGCTTACTACTAATATCTGCTATCTCCTTACATATTTGCTCTTCCAATTTTCGCTCCCCATTTGGCGGTCTATAGTACACCCCTAAAAGTGTTGCTACAACCGTTCCCACTTCTCAGTTCCACCCAAATAGCCTCCCTAGACGAACCCTCTAATCTATCCTGCCAAAGCACTGCTGTAATATCCTCTCTGACAAGCAATGCAACACCTCCACCTCTGGTCCCCTCCAATTCTATCACCCCGGAAGCAACGAAATCCTGGAATATTTAGTTTCCAATCACAGCCCTCCTGCAACCATGTTTCACTGATTGCCACAACATCATATTTCCAGGTGTCAATCCAGGCTCTAAGTTCATCCACCATACTTACAATGCTCCTAGCATTAAAATATGCACATTTTATAAACCCACCATCCTTTATTCTCTGCCTATTATCTTTTTCATCTTTCTCGTCTACATTTTGGGTCCGAGTGCTTCCCTTCCTTCTCTGTCTCTTGCCCCACACCCTGTCCCCTAGCCCCCTCTACCCGAGTCCCTCCCCCCCAGCCTTTCTAGTTTAAAGTCTCCCCAGTAGCCTTTGCAAATCTCCCTGCCAGGATATTGGTCCCCTTCGGGTTCAAGTGCAACCCGTCCTCTGCGTACAGATCATGCCTTCCCCAAAAGAGGTCCCAGTGATCAAGAAACTTGAATCGCTGCCCACTGCACCAGTCCCTCAGCCACGCATTTAGCCTCCACCTCATTTCATTCCTACTATCACTGTCACGCGGCACAGGCAGTAATCCTGAAATCGTTATCCTTTTGGTCCTTCTCTTTAACTTTCCCCCCAACTCCCTAAATTCTCCCTTCAGGACCTCGTCACTTTTTCTGCCTATGTCATTGGTACCTATGTGTACCACAACATCAGGCTCCTCTCCCTCCCTTATCAGAATCTTTTGGACACGTTCTGACACATGCGAGACCCTGGCTCCAGGGAGGCAAACTACCATCCGGGTCTCCCGACTGCGTCCACAGAATCGCCTATCCGACCCCCTAACTATAGAGTCCCCTATTACAATTGCCCTCCTCTTTTTACTATCCTTCTGAGCATCAGGGCCGGTCTCTGTGCCGGAGGCCCGGCCGCTGTTGTTGCCCCCAGCTAGGCTGTCCCCTCCAATCGTACTCAAACCCGAGTACCTATTTTCCAGTTGTACGGTCACAGGGGTACTCTCTAGCCCCTGCCTCTGCCCCTTGCCCTTCCTAACCGTGACCCACTTGTCTGCCGCCTGTGGTTTGGGAGTGACTACCTCCCTGTAGCTCCTCTCTATGACCTCCTCACTCTCCCTGACCAGACGGAGGTCGTCGAGCTGCTGCTCCATGTTCCTAACACGATCCTTTAGGAGCCCCATCTCGACACACCTGGCGCAGATGTGTACGTCTGGAGGGCTATCAGATTCCCTGACCTCCCACATCTGACATCCAGAACAGTACACTGCCCTGGCCTTCATACTGCCCCCTTACACAGGATACAATAGCAACACAATATAAAATCACTGCAAACTGCTGGGATCTGACTGTAAATCAGCTGCTTTCCCTAGTCCACTTCCCACCAATCAGCTGCTTTCCCTAGTCCACTTCCCACCAATCAGCGGCTTCCTCAAAAAAACCCACTTCTCCAAATGGAATGTTATGGATTTGGGTAAGCCTCTGAAAAAAACAAGCCCCGCGCTAGATTTTATAGCTTACCGGTCGGGTGTCGCTCCTCCCCCTCCTTCTCTTCCAACGGCTCCTGTGGGCCTCTGAAAAAACAAGCCCCACGCTGGATTTTATAGCTTACCGGTCGGGTGTCGCTCCTCCCCCTCCTTCCTCTTCCAACGGCTCCTGTGGGCCTCTGAAAAAAACAAGCCCCGCGCTAGATTTTATAGCTTACCGGTCGGGTGTCGCTCCTCCCCCTCCTCCTCTACCAACGGCTCCTGTGGGCCTCTGAAAAAACAAGCCCCGCGCTTGATTTTATAGCTTACCGGTCGGGTGTCGCTCCTCCCCCTCCTCCTCTACCAACGGCTCCTGTGGGCCTCTGAAAAAACAAGCCCCGCGCTTGATTTTATAGCTTACCGGTCGGGTGTCGCTCCTCCGCCTCCTCCTCTACCAACGGCTCCTGTGGGCCTCCGTGTGGGCTTCCGTAGACAAAAGTGCTGGAGAAACTCAGCGGGTGCAGCAGCATCTATGGAGCGAAGGAAATAGGCAATGTTTCAGGCCGAAACCCATCAGTCTGAAGAAGGGTTTTGGCCCGAAACATTGCCTATTTTCTTCGCTCCATAGATGATGCTGCATCCACTGAGTTTCTCCAGCAATTTTGTCTTTGCAGGGCTCTCGCTTAACTTTTTTTCCCTGTCGCCAGCCGGGCAATCTTGACAGCTTTTTAGGTTGTCAAATGACAGTTTAGGTGGTCATTGAAGACGGTTTGCATGACGTGTGCGATAATGTGCTCGGACGAAGTGCGTAGTTACCAGTCGGAATTATGCTCAGTGAAGCATTCACATATTATGTTCAAGAAGGAACTGCAGATGATGGAAAATCGAAGGTAGACAAAAGTGCTGGAGAAACTCAGCGGGTGCAGCAGCATCTATGGAGCGAAGGAAATAGGCAACGTTTCAGGCCGAAACCCATCAGTCTGAAGAAGGGTTTTGGCCCGAAACGTTGCCTATTTTCTTCGCTCCATAGATGATGCTGCATCCACTGAGTTTCTCCAGCAATTTTGTCTACATTCACATATTATTTCTGCTTCAAATAACTCACAAACTAAACATATTCACCAATCAAGACATGATATATACCACAATGACATGCAGCAAAATTATAATACAATATCTCAACTCTTTTTACACATTGCAATTAATGCAATTTCCATTAGTTCTTTTCACTTCCAAACAAAAATGTGGTTGGATTATTCAGCATATGATCTACCTGTGTCAATAAATCCTGGACCATGGTAACATATATGCTTAACCATACACACTACAGATTGATGCAAGCATGTTTTCTGTGAAGGACAGAAAATTACCATGACATGGCCATAGCATGGGTCGTTATTGCTATTGGCACAGAAAAACTCTGGCTTCCCACATAATTTATCCATAACAAAATATACAGGTTGCAAGGAAATTTCTAAAGGCATTTTATGATAATATCTGTTAAAACCGACCTTAGCACTTCTGTGTGATGCATAGTTTGAGTTCAATTGTGTTGTGAAGGATTTGTGCAAGGCAAGTGATGTGCAGTCTGCAAATATATCTTTGGAGAAGATTTGGTCAAGCAAGTAAAATTTAAGGCTGCGGTGGGTGTGGTAGACACTCTTTGTGGGTAAGACTCCCGGCTTCTGGCGTGCACATCATCCTTGGTGGTTTTTATAGCAACCTCTTTCTTAACAACTGCCTTGATCAAACCTACAGCCGCCGTTTGTTTCGTCATGTGCAGCAAAGGACCAAGAGGTGGGGACCGTTGAGGTATGCAAATATAAAGTTCATAAGTTCTTAAATTATAGGAGCAGAATTATGCCATTCGGCCCATCAAGTCTACTCCGCCATTCAATCATGGCTGATCTATCTTTCGCTCCCAATCCCATTCTCCTGCCTTCTCCCCATAACCACTGACACCCGTACTAATCAAGAATCTATCTGTCTCTGCCATAAAAATATCCATTGATATTCAACTGATGCTGGGAAACTGCACGTTGGTGAAACTCAATGCCACTGATAAACTGATAAATCATTCCGGGAAATGATGAGCCTGCTCCCTCAGTCACGAACCAACCTGCCAGGAGATGCCTGATGAGAATTGTCTGTCCGTGGATGGGCGAAAGGTTTTGTACAAGTGACAACCTGGGTTTTTTTTAAATATTTCCAGCATCAGTAATCTGTGCTGCAGTTTGCAGCAAACCACAGGGAACAGTTTTAGGGAACATGTTTCCCTTGTAAAAACATTGCCCCTCCTCTGAAGAGCAATGTTACACAATTTAGAGATTTAAAAAATCAAGTCTGCAATTTATCCCATCAGATAAAGCATAAAAATAGGTTTAATTTGACACCTACTTCACTTTCATGACTTCAGTATTAAAAAAGTTATGGCCATTTTCATACTCGGAAATTAGCACCTTGTTCCCTATTGCTTTTCCAGCCTGAGAAAATATGTATCGGACATGGAGGAGAAAACTGCATTTTAACCACCCCCCGCCACCCCCCCCCCCCCCCAAAAGGCGCCAAAGTCGCGCACACGGCCAGTGGCAGAACTGCAGCGCCACTGAAGGTAAGTTTTGTAACATACCTACACGATGTTCTTTTTGAAAGGTCTTTGCTATTTGCACTTTTTAAAAATCAGTTTAAAATACCAAACTTGCTCAAATTAAAGTGTTGGATGGGTAACGAGTTGTCGAGAGGTGTTTGATCATTTTCTGAAGAAGGGTCCGGACCTGAGACATCATCTATCCATGTGTCCAGGGATGCTGCCTGACCCCCTGAGTTACTCAAGCACTTTGCAGGGCTCTCGCTTAACCTTTTTCCCCTGTCGCCAGCCGAGCAATCTTGACAGCTTTTTAGGTTGTCAAATGACAGTTTAGTTGGTCATTGAAGACGGTTTGCATGACGTGTGCGATAATGTGCTCGGACGAAGTGCGTAGTTACCAGTCGGAATTATGCTCAGTGAAGCATTCACATATTATATTCAAGAAGGAACTGCAGATGATGGAAAATCGAAGGTAGACAAAAGTGCTGGGGAAACTCAGCGGGTGCAGCAGCATCTATGGAGCGAAGGAAATAGGCAACGTTTCAGGCCGAAACCCATCAGTCTGAAGAAGGGTTTTGGCCCGAAACGTTGCCTATTTTCTTCGCTCCATAGATGATGCTGCATCCACTGAGTTTCTCCAGCAATTTTGTCTACATTCACATATTATTTCTGCTTCAAATAACTCACAAACTAAACATATTCACCAATCAAGACATGATATATACCACAATGACATGCAGCAAAATTATAATACAATATCTCAACTCTTTTTACACATTGCAATTAATGCAATTTCCATTAGTTCTTTTCACTTCCAAACAAAAATGTGGTTGGATTATTCAGCATATGATCTACCTGTGTCAATAAATCCTGGACCATGGTAACATATATGCTTAACCATACACACTACAGATTGATGCAAGCATGTTTTCTGTGAAGGACAGAAAATAGTAAGATTAAACGAGAACTTACCAAGTTTGAAGGTTGATCTGTATTTTACGAGGAATCGCGGTGAGAGATTTCGTGAAGACCCCGCCAGCACGCATGCGCGGCATCCTTCAAAGCAGCGGTGTGGAATCACAGAACCACACCATGACTAAAAAATAGTAAGATGAAAACGTAGAACTACCTGGTTGACCTTATGATAGAGGGTGGGAGCGGTGGGCACGAAATCCCTCACTGCGACTCCTCGTAAAATACAGATCAACCTTCAAACTTGGTAAGTTCTCGTTTAATCTTACTATTTTACTTCGGAGTCACGTGAGTGACTTCGTGAAGATTTCAAAGCTCTGTGATTTCACGCCCTGGACAACGTCCATGCTTATCACACTGCCGCCAGTCTGATGGAGGAAGGCTGTTAATGGAGTTCAGTCGAAACTGGCTGAAAAATCAACACAATTTATTAATCAAATAAACAACAAACCCCTAAATCGGGGCCAGACATTTACTGAGCGGTACCCAGGATAGCTTCTGCGAATGTCGCAGGAACGGCCAGAGGCTTGTTATAGAATCGTTGAAAGGTTGTTCCCCACTGGCCCAGCCCGCGGTGGCGAGAATGTGGTCCATGGGCACCTCCATGGCTCTCGCTGCAGCCCTGGTGGAATGAGACTTAAAAATGTTAGTAGCAACTCCTGCTGCATCCAGCACCACCCTGAGCCACCTGGCGATCGTCTGTGTAGTCACCCGATGATGCGGAGGTTTTATGACTAATGAGGAGTCCCTGTTCCTTCATCCTGATAACTCCAGTAACTCGGATGTAGTGGTGGAGATGGGTGACTATGCAGAGTGTGGCATCTACAGGGTACGCCCGAAATTCCAGCTGCAGCCCATGCGCTCCTGGCCTGTGCTGTTTTAATAATTCTTTAACAAAGAATTTTATTTGACCAGGGTTGGCCACCATGGTGTCCAGTCGCAGTTTTTGTAACGTCTGGACTCGTTGGGCTGTCGTCAGTGCCATGAGCATCACCACCTTAAGGGTGAGCTGTTTCAATGGTAGCTCATCTATTGGAGCCCAGCTCCTCAGTAGGGTCAGCACGATCCCCACATCCCACGTTACTGTATATCTGGGTCGTGGAGGGTTGGTATTGAATACCCCCTCATTAGTTTAGACACCAGTGGTGGGAAGCTGATACCTATATCCAGGTATGAATACAGCGTACTCCTGTCGCTGTTGATGGCACTGTAGCTGAGGCCAGCATCAAAATGGAGGCCTGCTAGAAACTCCAACACATCCGTATTGTTGCCGAGTTGGAGGACTTGTTGTTCCGGGCACAGAAAACCTCCCACTTTCTGATTTGAGTGAGGTATTGTTTCCGGGTTGATTCCCGGCACGATGCTGCAATAAGGTTCATGGCTCTTTTTTTTTTTTTTTTTTTTTTAAATTTATTTATTATAGAAACAAAATAACAACCAGTTACATTATATTTCAGTAGTAAATATACATAGTCCTAATAACTGATTCATACTAATAATATTATTTATACTGTATTATCCTTAGTTATAGATTTCAGAATTATGTATTTTATATAATTAAAGATACATAATACTACTAATACATTCACAATATTAGCATTATACTCGTACTATTAGTAATTATCATTTTATTTCTAATTTTATTAAGTATAAGACCAAATTTTATGATATTATTGATACAAAAAGTTAGTACATCTTATATAATTCTTATTATTTCTTCCTAATGTTAACAATATTTATTTTATCGCTAAATTTAAAATTATTGTACCATTAAAAGCATATAATTTTATATAATTAAAAATATAAAATACTAGGAAATGCTAATAATACTAACAATGTTTCTTATAAATCTAATGATATTTATATTCATTCTAATATTAAGCTAGTGTGTTTCTATATTATGTTTTTATTTTTTATTTAGATATAAGAAAATAGAGAAATTAGGAAATAGAATAAAGAATAAGAAGAGGTTTGATGGAGAATAAAATATTCGTCAATAATCCGTCCTTATAGATATATTCATGATTTATTATACGTATCTCTTCATCCACTCAAATGTCCAGGCCTCAGTCAGGTTCCCGCGCCGAACCATTACGACCCTGCAAATATTTAATATATGGAGACCAAATACATCTGAAGAGATCTAACCTATCCATAAGGACAAGCCTCAATCTCTCCAAATGAAGTGTCTCCGACATTTCTATATTCCACATTTTGAATACTCCCCTCATTAGTTTAGACACCAGGTGGTGGGAGCTGATACCTATATCCAGGTATGAATACAGCGTACTCCTGTCGCTGTTGATGGCACTGTAGCTGAGGCCAGCATCAAAATGGAGGCCTGCTAGAAACTCCAACACATCCGGTATTGTTGCCGAGTTGGAGGACTTGTTGTTCCGGGCACAGAAAACCTCCCACTTTCTGATTTGAGTGAGGTATTGTTTCCGGGTTGATTCCCGGCACGATGCTGCAATAAGGTTCATGGCTCTTGACGAGATGCCTGCCCGGATGAGCGGTCTTTTCAGAACCTGCAAGCCAACAAGTTTAAATGACCATGGCAAGGATGACTGGCCCCCCCGTAATGGAGTGAGTAATCAATTTGGGATGTTTCCCAATCGCCATCCATGGTTGTTTTAAATTTCTACAACCATTGGGTACCATGGTTGTGTAGGCCAGTCGGGAATGATCAATATGCCAGTTGCAGAGTCTAGTTTAATTTTCTGCAATACCCGACTGGTGAGGCAGCATGGGGGAAACGCGTAGCAACCCATTTCCCCCAATGGATAAAACGCATCCAATGCTATTACCCCAGGGTCTGGTTCCCACAACACATACGTTAGTATTCGATGGTTCAGCCTGGACGCAAATAGGTCAATATCTGGTGTCCCCAAATTGAGCTATAATATCTCCAAAATTTGGGGGTTCAACATCCACTCAATGTTGTCACTGAATTAAGCTTCCCAGGCAAATAGGTCGCAGTAATCCAAATTTTTCTTTCAATGCACCAGTGCCAAATTATATTAGCCAATTCATTGCAAACTAGCGACCTGATACTACCCATATGATTGATGTAAGCCATTATTGTAGCATTATCTATTCGAAAGCGGACATGTAATCCCATGAATTAGTACAGTAAGCCCGCAGTCCATGAAATGCCCCCAGCATTTTTATATAGTTTATCCCATATGACTCCAGGAATGTAGACTCATGAGATTTCCATCTGCCACCACAACTGGACATCGTACCAGTTGCTCCCCAGCCTGGTGCACTTGCATCAGTTAGTAGCACAACATCAGGGTTGCTCCCTATAATAGGTCAATGACATTCTTTAATATTATCTACCCACCATTATAGCTCATTTCTAGCTTCCGGTGGTAACCGAAGTGGCCGATCAAAGCAGCCAGCATTTGTTTTTTAATGCTGTGATTTGTGACCTTTGTGAATTTCGGTAGTGTAGCGGTCCGAATCGTGCAGCTGGGAATGTAGTTACCAATTTAGAGTTACCAATACCAATAACTTTTGCTGTTTGCCGCATGGTCGATACCCTGGCGCAAGCAAGATTGTGGCACTCTTCTAATATAGCAGTAGCTTTATTAGTGGGGATGATAAACTTCATTAAATTGGTGTCTAAGGTGAACACCAAATCCATAACCCGTACCGGGTGCAGTTTTGATTTGTCTGGATGGATTACAACCCCAGCTTCTCAAGCAGAGCCTTGGCTGCAGCCACTCCTTGAATTGCCAATTGGAGGGTCTGCCCCACTATAAGGATTTCATCCAATATGCCATCACTATAATCTTGTTGTCGGAGAAGAGCCAATACAGGTAAATACCAAATTGGTAAACAGCCTAGGGCTGTGATGGTTCCATTAGGCAATGCACCCTTCCAGACAACTTCAGAATTCCCTTTGAGCCTCAGCGATGGGCACCGTATAGCATGCTTCTTTCAAATCGATACATGCCATAAAGTACCCTGAGTAAAGCATCCACCTAGCTGTTCCAAAAGTATCCATTTTGACATGGGTATATTGTACAAAAGTGTTCAACTCCGCTAAATCGATTATAATCCGACATCCCCCTTCTTTTTTACTGCTGGTGAACATATTAGACTCAAACTCAATAGGTCCATGCTTGGTTATGCCAATTACCACTTTTCCCTCCTTGCCATATAATTTCAGCATGCCCTGCCTCCATCTCTTTTTGGGATAGAGTAAATTCCTACGAGGCGAATGCTGGGTATGGGAATCTATACCTCCAACGAATTATATACCCTTGAACACTTTGTAAAATAAACTCATCTGTGGTGACAGTTTTCCCATATGTCCAAGGCCGCCCGCAATCGCCCACCTATTCGTGCAGGAGGGATACTACGGCGTGAGAGGAGCCAGACCCCCTTACCTCCATAGTGAACAGCGGTTCCATACATACGGTGCTTCGGGTGGACGTTATGGAGGTTGACGGGCCGGCGGCCGCATTTCCCATGCAGGCCGCTGTTGGCCTTGCCCTAAAAGGTCGTTGTATTTGTTGAGATGGAGGTAGGTAGGATCTTTGTGCCCTATCCGGCAGCCTTGGTTCACAGGTTGTATTAGGCTGTTGCCGGTGATATGGGTGAACTCTGGCCGATGGAGTTTCATGAGGCCCACTGTTTTGGCCTCCTTTGTCCAGTCCCTTCACCTGTTTGGACAGGTCTCCAAACAACTGATGCGGCGGTGGAGCGGTAATGGTCGGCACAACCCCGCGAATTTGGGGTTTAGTGTGGGCTATATGGAGCTCTTACGCAGGCAATTTATCTCATGCTGGGCGTTGCATAGGAGTGCCAGTGCATCATGCTATTTACTGGACACATTATCCCCGACCAGGGTTTAGCAAACGCCGTTATGCCCGTGGAGAACCTTTCTCCAAGGTATTATTGAGAATCTGACTCCAGAGTTGGTGCGTAATTAGGCAATCAATGGTGCCCGCCAATTCGTGGTGCAGGGTTCACCTGTCTGGGTAGAAACGGCAAACTTCACTCACCACATCCAGCATATCCTCCTCATGCTCTGGTTCAGCGGTCACTGGCTGTCCCTGGTCGTCGTCAAACTCAGCAGCTGGGCAATCATTAATGCTTCTGGCTGGAGACGATGAGGAGCTGAGTGGTGTCCTTGCACGGCTAGTGGATGCCCGCGAATCCCACTCTTCTCGTTCCCGGTCCCGCTGGAGGTGTTGCACCACTTAAGAGCTCCAACCGCTCTATGCGACCGTCCCTGCTATACGCAGCGGACAAGCTGACTTCCCCAGGCCCTGCGAATTCACTGGGGCTTCCACCATCGGACCTCACCCCCTTAGGGTGCTGTCTAGGGTCCAATGGCAGGTCGTCGTGACCTACAGCCCAAGTAGGATCATACGACTCCCGCACGGACTCTCCGCTAGCCTGTCTTCTCCCAGACTGTGGCAGCCCACCTGGCTGATAAGAAGGCAGGTGAGTTGAATCGGCGCCGGCCCCCGGAACCTGGCTCCCCGGAGTCCGTGCAGGCTTACCTCCACTTTTGCCCATCTTTTAGCGTGGAGGCGCATGGTCGGCCGCTCGCAGAGCTGAGCTGACCGACCGCTTCCTGCTGCCACCTCCGCCCTTGACCGCAGCCTGACGGGGTGTGTTGTCGGCGGTATCTGCTCCAGCAGGCCTACACGACGCAGCAGTGTTATGCCCGGGCTGCACGATGGCAGATATCCCTGGCTGCGGTACGTATTGCACTTTGCAGTCGTGCGGCTGTTCCCCCGGCCCAGCCCCCTCGGGTCTTCTGGAGCTCGGGGAGAGGTTGCCTGTGAAGAACAAGACCCCTTTGCCACGTACCTGTATCCCCCCTTATTCTCTTGGGGGACGGGGGCTTGGAGTCTGGACCCGTTGCTTCTAGCTCCGGAGCGGTAACCCATTCGGGTGAGTTGGCCCCTGTATCAGCGGGAGCGCCCAACTTCCGCATTCCTGCCCCCACCACGCGTTGAAGCTGCCGGCGTTCCTTGCAGCTCCGGGGACAAGGGCCGTTGGCTGGCCGCAGCTCAGCTCAGCTCCTCGACAGCGTCGTCCTCCGGCCCTTGTCCATGCTGTGAAGAAAAGGTAATACTTACCTGCCGGTCTTGTGAAGGAGCCGGAGGAGAGAGCGCACTCCCCCCCCCCAGCCTGCCGGTGCGAGTGCGCGCGACGATATGCCGCGCATGCGTGCTGGCGGGGTCTTCACGAAGTCACTCACGTGACTCCGAAGTAAAATTACCATGACATGGCCATAGCATGGGTCGTTATTGCTATTGGCACAGAAAAACTCTGGCTTCCCACATAATTTATCCATAACAAAATATACAGGTTGCAAGGAAATTTCTAAAGGCATTTTATGATAATATCTGTTAAAACCGACCTTAGCACTTCTGTGTAATGCACAGTTTGAGCTCAATTGTGTTGTGAAGGATTTGTGCAAGGCAAGTGATGTGCAGTCTGCAAATATATCTTTGGAGAAGATTTGGTCAAGCAAGTAAAATTTAAGGCTGCGGTGGGTGTGGTAGACACTCTTTGTGGGTAAGACTCCCGGCTTCCGGCGTGCACATCATCCTTGGTGGTTTTTATAGCAAGCTCTTTCTTAAAAACGGCCTTGATCAAACCTACAGCCGCCGTTTGTTTCGTCATGGACAGCAAAGGACCAAGAGGTGGGGACCGTTGAGGTATGCAAATATAAAGTTCATAAGTTCTTAAATTATAGGAGCAGAATTATGCCATTCGGCCCATCAAGTCTACTCCGCCATTCAATCATGGCTGATCTATCTTTCGCTCCCAATCCCATTCTCCTGCCTTCTCCCCATAACCACTGACACCCGTACTAATCAAGAATCTATCTATCTCTGCCATAACAATATCCATTGATATTCAACTGATGCTGGGAAACTGCACGTTGGTGAAACTCAATGCCACTGATAAACTGATAAATCATTCCGGGAAATGATGAGCCTGCTCCCTCAGTCACGAACCAACCTGCCAGGAGATGCCTGATGAGAATTGTCTGTCCGTGGATGGGCGAAAGCTTTTGTACAAGTGACAACCTGGGTTTTTTTAAATATTTCCAGCATCAGTAATCTGTGCTGCAGTTCGCAGCAAACCACAGGGAACAGTTTTAGGGAACATGTTTCCCTTGTAGAAACAGGCAAGTAGGGGCAGGAGCAGGCAACTGTTACACAGTACCGCATGATACAGGAGCAGAATTAAGCCCTTCGGCCCATCGAGTTTGCTCCCCCATTCGATCATGGCTGATCTATTTTCCCCCTCTCAACCCCATTCTCCTGCCTTCTCCGCATAAACCTTGACGTCCTTACTAATCAAGAACCTATCAATCTCCACTTGCTGTACCTCCAGTTCCTTGTTTCGGCAACTTCCAAGGTTCAGTTAACCTTCCAATTATCTTTCTGTACGAAGATAAATAGATCAGAGACCCACCAACCTTTCCAGGAATTAACTCTGAGGAGAAAGATGACACAATCTAGTAACGTTTTATGATAATAGCTGTTAAAAACGACTATACCCATCTGACAGGTTAAACATTACATTAACTGACAAGAGATGGCCAAAGGACATAACTGCAGCAAATGTTCTTTTGGTAATATGTTTAAAGGTGTCAAAACAAATAATAACATTGGGAATTAAAACACATTTGATTATATTCCGTTATCAAACATAATCAATGTTTGCTCTGAAGACCATGAAGCACAATAGGGTCAGGTGGTGTGTGAATCAGAGCGGGGTGGATAGATGGCGGGGGGGGGGGGGTTTGAGAAGGCAATCGGTGCGGAATGTATGGATTGAGGCAGGTGAATTAGTACGTGTTGGTTGGAGTATGTAAAATTGTGAGGGGAGAGCACGGGGATGTCAGTGGTGTTGAATGGGGTGATCAGTACGGGTTGGATGGGGGGGGGATCAGTGTAGGATGGATGGGGGTTCAGTACAGGATGAATGGAGGTAGATAAAAATTCTGGAGAAATTCAGCGGGTGTGGCAGCATCTATGGAGCGAAGGAAATAGGCAACGTTTCGGGTTGAGCCCCTTCTTCAGACTGTTCCCCCCATTCTTCTTGAATGGGGGGGATCAGTATAGGATGGATGGGGGGGGGGGGATCAGCACAGGATGAATGGGAGATCAGTACAGGACGAATTGGGGGGGGTCAGGACAGTGTGGGTCGGAGGGTCTATGAAGGATGAATGGGGGGTCACTACAGGATGAATGAGGGGATCAGTACGGGATGAATGAGGGGATCAGTACAGGACGCATGAGGGGATCAGTGCAGGATGCATGAGGGGATCAGTACAATGTGAATGGGGGAATCAGTAAAAGATGAATGGGAAGATCACTACAGGATGGATGGGGGGATTGGTGCAGGGTAAATGGAGGGTGGGTCAGTACGGGATGAATGGGTAGATCATTGCAGTATGAATGGGGGGAGAAGTGCAGGATGGATGGGAAGAGGGGTCAGTACAGGATGAATTGGGGGACCAGTGTAGGATGGATGGGGGGGGGGGGGGGGGGGGGGGGGGGGGGGGGGGGGGGGGGGGGGGGGGGGGGGGGGTTGCAGGAGAATCAATGCGAGGTGGGTAGGATGATGATTAGACTGGGGGGGGGGGGGGGGGGGGGTAGATGCGGAGGGGAGCACAGGGTATTGTCAGTGAGGACTGAATAGAGGAGGGAATGGGGATCAGTTACGGGATGGAGTGGAGGGGTCCCCAGGATAAGAGGGGTGGAGGGGGGGCGTACGAGAGAGAGAGAGAGAGAGAGAGAGAGAGAGAGAGAGAAGAGAGAGAGAGAGAGGGGGGGGGGAGGAAGGGGCAGAGGAGGTGGGGAGGAAGGAAGGTCAGCGCTCCTCGGACAACATCGCCCCGCTGTCTTGGCCGTCCCTGTCTAATGCCAAAGTGCCGCTGCCAAAGAGGGTGGTGGTTGGGAGCTCCTCACAACCACCTCCTCTCCTCCGCCAGCCGACAGGTAGGTGCGGGGCTGAGCGGAGCAGCTCAAAGAACCTACAGCTATATAGGTGCAGCTGCTTCAGACGGCGGAAGGAGACCTCTGCCTCCGCCTCCCTCCCTCCCTCCCTCCTCCCGGCCTCGGCGTGCGAGAGGGGTTGTTTTAAAAGCGCAAGCAGCGACCGTTATCAGGGCGATAGCGACCGCTGATGGCAAATACGCAAATCCTTTCAAAGCAACCCCTCTCGCATGCCGAGGCCGGGAGGAGGAAGGAGGGAGAGGGAGGCCTCCTTCCGCCGGGCGGGGTGCGGGAGGAGGAGACGGTGGAGTCGCTGCTGCCACTGTTGGGGGCCCGTCATTCGCCCCGGCCCTTCGTCACCCCGCTCCTACTATATTTGCCTCGCAACCAAAGATACTAGAGGAATACAGCCACTGCCGACATGAAACGTCAGTTCCTATTCGCCAGAGATGCTGCCTGACCCGCGGACTTACTACAGTTTTTTGCGTCTCCCGGTATAAACCAGTATTTGCGTGCCAAGCCGGGCAAAATGAGTCGCCGTTTAGGTTGCCCGGCGGCACCTTTCTGTGGTCAATGGCACCCGGGGCAGCCGCTAATTTCGAGCCTGATTTGTGTCTTTAATCTGTTTCCATCAGTCGCATGAGATGTCCTGACGATATTGAAGTCGGAGGTAGATTGAGACCATTCAAAAATAGGTGGGGACAGATAACCTCTGATCCTTTCAGTTTATTAATCAAAAATGGTTATAAGATTATTTTCTAGTTTCTAGCTGAATCTATTTCCTTTGGGCAAGTAAAGTGAAGACTCGCGTACATACGGAAATAGAGAAACTACACAAATATGGTGTGATGGAGCAGTCTGCCCATCAACAAGAGGGGTATATTTCTAATATATTCTCAAGGTTGAAGAATAGTGGAGGAAACGGAATCTTTCTAGGATTTAGCAAGGCTGAACACGTGCTTGGAATATACCCATTTTTAGATGGATATTTTTCTTTCAGCAAATTAGCTGATTACAGAGGATTGCTTTATGGCCTCAATCATCTCGAAGATGCTTACTATTCAGTACCAATACATGAGAGCCTTTCACAGAGTTAGCTGTTTCAGCAACAAAGGCACTCCTAGGATATCTAGGGTTGATATTCATCCAGGAAAGTCCATACTGGAGCGGACAAAATCTATTACATATCTAGGTTTTGTCCTAAACTCTGCAGATATGTCTGTGACCCTACCCACAAATAAGAACAGAATATTGTAGAGGCATGCGCGGTGTATAAATATCGGAAGATGCCTTCAAAGATAATTAAAGACGAGGCAACATGAATTATAGCAGCACCAAATTGGCCTATTCAACCATTGTAAATAGGTCTGCTGAAAGAAGCTTCTATATTTGCTCACAGACACGAGCAGTGGTTAGTTCAATCTAACATTCATGCATTTATCACTGCCTAATACCTAATACATAAATACATATTCTCATTCTTGTACAACTTCATACTTATAGTTCAATAATAAAAGAACAGTGAGAGAAAAAAGAAATAAAGAGTGTCGGAATAGATAGACAAGCGAGTAGAAACAGAAAAAAAATAAAAATAAATAAAGGACAGAGGTGAGAAGTTAAAAGATTGAAAGAGAAGGAAAAAAGTAAAAAGAAAAGAGAGATTAGGAGAGATCTACCTATCTCATATTTTTGCCCATCCGTCACCCAGTTCTAAACCATTTAATTTCTAAGGTTTATGTTATGTTGCAACCATATGCTTGTATAAAGTTGATAAACGGAGACCAAATCTTTAAGAATTGGTCTACTTTGCCTAGTAAGAGGAATCTCATTTCTTCAAGATGTAGCATTTCAGACATGTTTGAGATCCCACATTTTGAATGTTGCCGTAGGTGCGTTTTTCCAAAATTTAAGTATAGGTTTTTTCGCTGTTATTAGATCATAATTAAGAAAAGCTTCTTGGAATATTGTTAGTTTACTTCCCTCTTCCATTGATCCAAAGATAATCAATTCAGTTTTGGGGTTCAATTTTGTGTTAAATAGTTTTTGTAAAAATTCCAAAAATTTCATTCCAAAATGTATACAGTTTTGTACAAGAGACAAAGGAATGTGCTATAGTGGCATTTTGAGTTAGACATTTGTCACAGATGGGGGAAACATTTGAAAATATTTTATTCAGTCTTGTTTTCGAATAATATAATCTATGTAAAATTTTAAATTGAATTAGTTATGTCTTACATTCATTGAACATTTGTTTACATATAATAAATTTTTATCCCATCTATCGTTCGGAATTTTTTATCAATAACTCTTGTTTCCCAGTCTCTTCTAATTGCTTCTGTCGTTGGTGTTTCTATATTTAGAATTATATTATATAAGTAAGATATTAAATTGCTTGATTCTGCCTTTCTATTCATTCCTTCCTCCAGTAGATCTGGAGTTAAAGTTTGATATCCTTGTATATACTTTTTCAAATAATCTTGAATTTGAAGGTATTTGAAATATTGATTACTTTTCAAATTATATTTTAGTTGTAATTGTTGGAATGATACAAGTTTTCCCATTTCATACATATCTCCCATCATTTTAATTCATTATTCTTTCCCAATGGGTTTTATCAATAATGGATGGTTTGAATGAGGGATTATTAGCTATTGGAGAAAGAAGCGATAAATTTTCTTAATTTTAAAGTTTAATTTTATTTGTTTCCAAATTCGTATTATACTATGAATAATTGGGATTCTTCTTGTATATTACATTGTTCAGCTTTTATTGGGGAAAGAAGGATCGCTCCTATATTATAAGAGGAACAATCCTCTTTCTCCATTCTTATCCAATCTACCTGTTGGGCAGAACTGTCCAACCAGTAGATTATATTTTTAATATTCACTGCCCAATAATAATACAATAAGTTAGGGAGTGTCAGTCCCCCCTGATTCTTTAGATTTACACAAGTGTTTTTTTTTTTTAAATTCTGTGTGATTTATAATCCCATATGAAGTTTATAATATCAGAATCTAATTTTTTGAAGAATTTTTTAGGTATGTATATTGGTATTGATTGAAATAGGTACAATATTTGTGGTAAGAAGATCATTTTTATCGCGTTTATTCTGCCTATTAATGACATCGGCAGTGTCTTCCAAAATTTAATCAGCCCATTTAATTTAGTTAATAAAGGCATATAGTTTGCGTTGAGTAATGATTTATAGTTCCTAGTAATTTGGATGCCCAAATATTTAAATTTTTCTGTTGTAATTCTAAAAGGGAATTTCAACAGATGTGTCGACTCTTTATCGTCATAATTTCACTTTTGTTCCAATTTATTCTATATCCTGAAAAAGAACCGAATTCTTCTATTAAATTTAGTATATTTGGTATGCTAGTTTGCGAATTTGTAATATATAATAATATGTCGTCTGCATATAATGAAATGTTATTATTTTGAGTGTTTGGTAATATACCCATGAATGTTCGGATGGCTTCTTATACTTTCAGCTAAAGGCTCTATCACTAGTGCAAAAAAGCAGGGGCGATAACGCGCATCCTGCCTATTGCCCCTTGCTAAGTAGAATTTCGGGGATAATATATTATTAGTCAGTATTCTAGCCGTCGGCCTATCATATAGTAGTTTTACCCATGAAATAAAATTATCTCCCATATTAAATTTTTCCAATACTTTGAATAAATATTGCCATACTACTTGATCAAAAGCTTTTTCTGCATCCAATGAAATAATTGCTAGTTCTTCTTCAGTGAGTACATTATATTAGACAACCGTCTCAAATTGTTAAATGAGTATCTCTTTGGTATGAACCCTGTTTGGTCCAGATTTATTAGTTTACTAACATATTTACTCAATCTTCTCGCTAGGGTTCTATGTTTCTTCGTTAATATTTTTTGGTCTGTATTTAGGAGTGCAATATATGAGCCTGGGTCTTCTAGATCTTTATCCATTTTTGGTATAAGCGTAATAGTTGATTCAGTTAGTGTTTCTGGTAGTTTATTTTCTTTAAAAATGTATATATATAAATCTTGCAACCGTGGAGAAATTATTTCGTAGAATCTTTTATAGAATTCATTACTAAAGCCATCTGGTCCTGGGGTTTTGCCATTCTTCAACGAACTAATTGTTTCTTCTATTTCCTGTAGTGTAATCTGAGCTCCTAATGCCTCTTGTTCCACCATATTTAATTTTGGAAGATTACAGTTATCTAAGAAATTTGCAATTTGAGTATTATTTGCAGAGGTTTTCGATGTATATAATTTTTGATAAAATTGAGCAAATATTTTATTAATATCTTTAGGTAGTGTTAGTAATTCCCCTTTGTCTGATTTAATTTTAGTAATTGTATTTTCTGTGCCCCTTTTTTTCAGTTGGCGTGCTAGGAGTTTATGAGGTTTATCACCAAATTCAAAATTTTCTTGTTTTGTAATTTGAAATAATCTCTGGCCGAAATTATTCTGGCCGATAAAATTTTATTTAATTTAAATTGTAGTATTATTATCTTATTATGTTTATCTATAGTTGGTTCTTTGGCATTTTCTAAAATCTAATTGTCTAATTTTCTTGTTCTAACTGCAATTGTTCAGTATTATTCTTTTTTATTTTGGAAAGCTTGATATGAGATTATAATTCCTCTAATAAATGCCTTAAAAGTTTCCCATAATAAGGAGGGTGAAATATCTGGTTTATCATTTGTCTCAAAGAAGAATCTCATCTGCTCTTTTAAATATGTGCAACCTTGTGAGTTATTTTAAAATTTGGGGGTTAAACCTACAAAACGAATTTTTATCGGGCATTCCTTCTAATTTAAAAAAAAAAAGTTAACGGGGAATGATCAGAAATGATACTATTATGATATTTAGAATTATATGTATATGGAATTAGTTTGGTGTCCCACTAAGAAATAATCAATACGTGAATATGTTTTTATGTACTGTTGAATAAAATGAATATTCCCTACTGGGTTAGTGATTCTCCATACATCTGTTATATTAGTATTTTTCATGTATGTATTTAGGAGTTCACTCGTTTTAGATTTTATGTTAGTCCTTTTTTGTTTTGCTGATTTATCCAAATATGGATCTAAAACACAATTCAAATCTCCCCCTATTATCACATTTTGATGATTAAGTTCTGAAATTATATCCAAAATTTTACTAAAAAATTGGGGGTTGTCAAAATTAGGAGCATAAATATTTATCAAAGTAAGTGGAGTAGAATAAATTTCTCCCATAACTATGATGTACCTCCCCTCTTTATCTGCTATAGTATTCTTTAATTTAAATGGCATACCTTTACGAATGATAATAGCCGTGCCTCTAGATTTTACTTCGGAGTCACGTGAGTGACTACGTGAATAGAAGCCCGTACAGCCGTTGGTGCGTCATGACGTCAGACGCTGGTGCAGTCGGGAACGGTTGGAGCAGCAGCGCTCCTCCGAGCGGTAAGTTTATTTATTTATTTATTTTTTTAAATTTTTTTAATTATAGAAACAATATATACAGAGTACACTCTTATACGGCATTAAAAATTATATAATATACAAAATTATATAATATTGATTATCAATTGATACTGTTTGTGTTATTTGTAATGTTATCCATTATACATTTCCTGGTTATTTATTTTGTATAATTGGGAGTGTATGTAGTATATTCCTAAAATAAGCAATATACTCACACTTCTCATACCACACATATTTCTTCTAATTACCAAATACAAATCCCCCCTAATATAACTACATAATACCCAATCTTAACCAAACTTCTATGATATTCATGATATTTTCATAATATTAAGAGTGTTTGTATTATTATTAACTTTATATTTCAAAATTATTATATAGTTTGAAAATGCACAATTTTATATAATTACAAATTTAAGACATCTATAATATTTTCATACAACTAATAATAGGTGTATTCATACTAATATTAAGAATATATATAATATGTTTCTATACTTTTTTTCCCTACTTAAAGATAGAAAGATAGAGATAGAAAGTAGAAAATAGAAAAGAAAATGTGAAAAGTTTGGTGGAGATTAAAATATTACCAAAATATTACCAAAATTTTAGTATTAATTTTTTCCCAATTATTAGAGAATAGTCGATAAAAGTTCTTTGATTCCTTGTAATTATTTGTTCCGTTTCCGGTATTCCAAGTATTATTAACTTTGGATCAGGAATCATAGTAATATTAACAACATTCGAGATTATCTTAAATATTTCGTTCCAATATTCTACAATCTTCGTACAATTAGTGAATGAATGTGACAAATTTGCTTCTAAGATTTGACATTTATCACATATAGGCGATAATTTTGGAAATATATTATGTAATTTAGATTTAGAGTAATGTAATCTATGTAAAATTTTAAACTGTATAAGAGCATGTTTAGCATTTAACGAGCAGTAATGTATGTATGTGTTGTAAGCTTTCTTCCCATATTTCTGGGCTTATTAATTTGACCTAATTCATTTTCCCAACGCTGTCTGTGTATTTCCGATGATGGAATATCACTTTCCAACAAAATATTGTAAATGTATGATATCATTTTTTCTGTATTTGGATGTTTATTCAAGCATTCATCTAAAATTTCACTCTTTCTATTTCTGAATTCTTGTGTATTTGCAGAGATATAGTTTCTGATTTGTAAATATCTGAAATATTCATTATTATGAAGCCCGTAAGCTTGTTGTAAACTCTTGAAATGAAAGAAAAAAATTTTCCTTATAAAGATCCCCTATATTTAAAATTCCTTTATTTTTCCATTGTATAAAAGCCTTATCCATCGTTGAGGGTTTAAACGTAAAATTGTTGGCAATAGTAAGACCTAGCGGTATAAATTTTAGTTTTAATGTTTTATTTCTTTCCAAATACGTATTCCGCTTTCTATTATCGAGTTTTCACTATAAATTTTCTTAGGTACATTAATATTAGCAAATATTATAGAGCTAATTTCAAATGGAAAACAGTCTTCTCTTTCCATTTTTAAACCAGTTTGGTTTATTATCTGTTTCTTCTAACCAGAAGTTCATATTTTTAAATATTAACTGCCCAATAAAAAACATAAAATTTGGTTAATGCTAAACCCCCCGTTTATTTTAGCTTTACATAAGTGTTTTTTATTTATTCTATGGTTCTTATAATCCCAGATAAAGTTAGTGACTATAGAGTCTACTTTTTTAAAAAAAATTTTAGGGAGATATATCGGGATTGATTGAAATAAATATAATAATTGTGGGAGAAAAATCATTTTTTATTGCGTTTATTTTACCTAACATTGAAATAGGTAAACTTTTCCAGTATAAAAATATTTTTATTTAATTTATTCAGTAATAACGGGAAATTAGACTTAAATAGAGAGTCAAATCTTTTTGTAACAAAAATACCAAGATATTTAATATTTTCATTTGTTATCTTAAAAGGAAATTGTTGTAATATCTGTAAGTTATTCATGGTTATTGGCATAAGTTCACTTTTATTCCAATTAATACTGTATCCTGAAATTAAACCAAATTCCGTTATTAGTTTTAACAATTACGGATACTTATTTCCGGTTTAGTGATATAAAGTAATACATCGTCCGCATATAACGAGATTTTATTCTTAGTATCTTTAGTATCATATCCATATATTTCCGGGTGCAATCTTACCCTTTGGGCAAGAGGTTCGATTGCTAACGCAAACAGTAAAGGTGATAAAGGACAGCCTTGTCTACAACCTCGAGATAAACTAAATTTAGTTGATAACATACGGTTTGTTGTTATTCTAGCTGTTGGGTTTGCATATAATAATTTGATCCAAGTAGTAAACTTATCACCAAGCTTAAAAGCTTCCATCACCGAAAATAAATAAGGCCATTCCACCTGGTCAAAAGCTTTTTCTGCATCCAGCGAGATAACTACTAAGTCTTTTTTATCACTTCTTTTCGAATATATGATATTAAATAACCGTCTTAGATTATATGAAGAATATCTTTTAGGTATAAATCCTGTTTGATCAGGATGAATTAATTCGTTAACAACTGTGCTTAATCTTTGTGCTAGTATCTTCGTTAAAATTTTTTGATCCGTATTTAATAAAGCAATTGCTCTATATGATCCTGGGTCATCCAAAATCTTTATTTATTTTGGGTATAAGTGTTATAATAGACTCGTTCAATGTATCTGGTAATTTCTCTTGTGTATATATCTGTTCATATAATGATTTTAAATATGGGACCATTTGATCATGAAAAATTTTATAAAATTCCGAACCTATACCATCCGGTCCTGGAGTTTTACCATTTTTTAATGATTTAATAGATTCTTGGATTTCTTTTATTGAAATATCAGCATTTAATAGTTCTCTACTTTGTAAATCTAATTCTTTTAAGTTACATATATTTAAAAAGGCATCTATCTATTTCTGTTTTATTTACTGTCGCTTTAGCAGTATACAGATTTTTATAATATTGCATAAATCTTTCATTAATATCTTTGGGTTGTATTAATAATTCACCGTTTTGTGATTTAATCCTATGTATAGTTTTTTCAGCTTCAATTTTCCTTAATTGTCGAGCCAATAATTTTTGGGGTTTGTCTCCAAATTCAAACAGCAATTGTTTAGTATGTTGGTAATATTTTAAAACTTGATCAGTGTATATTTTGTTTAATTTATACTTCAATGCTACAATTTTATTATGTATTATTATATCTGATTTTGTTGCATTCTGTATATCTAATTGTTTAATCTCCCTTTCTAAGTCCTGTTGTTCCTTCCGAATCTTTTTATTATGGAATGCTTGTGAAGAAATCATAATTCCTCGAAGATATGCTTTAAATGTTTCCCATAATAAAGAGCGAGATATTTCTGGTTGATCATTTATTTCAAAAAACATCTTAATCTGAGTTATAATATATTCCTGAGTGGTTTTATTTTTTAAAATTTGTGGGGTTAAGTTTCCATTGTCCTAGATTTTCTGTTTTACCATTTATTTTAATTTTAAATGTTAATGGTGCATGATCTGAAATTATAATATTATGATATTTAGATTCGTAAGTAAGTGAAATAAGCTTTGCATCTACCAGAAAGTAATCTATTCTTGAATAAGTTTTATGTACTGGTGAGTAAAAGGAATATTCTCGACCAGTAGGATTTTCTGTTCTCCAAACATCTTTAATGTTAGTCGTTTGGATATATGCATTTAATAAATCACTAGTATGTGATTTAGTTTTTCTTTGTTTTGAAGATCTATCTAAATAAGGGTCTAATGTACAATTAAAATCTCCTCCAATTATCAAATTATAATGTGTTAATTCCGGAATATTATTGAGTACTTTCTTAAAAAAATAAAGACTGTCAAAATTTGGTCCATAAATATTAACGAAAATCATTTTTTCCCTGTTTATTTCTCCTATCACAATAATATATCTGCCATCTTTATCAGATATAGTAGATGTATGCTTAAATAAAGTACCTTTACGAAATAATATTTGCTACGCCTCTTGATTTATGCGTAAAAGAGGAGTGATATATTTTGTCTATCCATTTGGCTTTCAGCCTATTTTCAGCGTCTTTTTTTAGGTGAGTTTCTTGAATGTAAATTACATCAGCTTTAATTGCCTTTAAGGTGTGTCAATATTTTTCCTCTTTTTATTGGTTCATTGATACCTTTAACATTCCAACTGCAAAAGGTTAATCCCTCATTCCCCATATTTCTTTTTAAGTCCTGCATTTTAAATTTGTGGGAATCTACAATAGAGTCCAAGGGTCCGTGCAGTAGACCTAACCTTACAACCCGAACACCGAATAGATGAATTTTAAATCTCTTTTATGTACTTCACGAATATATCTCCATTGTTCCAGTGTGTAGCTCCATTCAAACTGAAAGATACAATAAGTATAAAAGAATAGTAAAGAGTAGAATAAAGAGATTAATAGAGTGTATAAAGAATGAAAAAACTACAAATGAAATATTTGTAGTTTGTGTAAGCCATACTACATTGGCTATCCATCTAAAGGCTTCCGGCATTGATGTTATTAATTTGGCCAGCTCCTAGATTTAAGGAATTATTATTCCATAATAATATTTTAACGGGGATATAATATTAAAGAAATGAAAAAAGTGATATTGATCATCATATAAAAGTATGTATATCTAAAATTAATTTAAAAATCTAATTACAAAACAGGAGATAAAGAGTTTTTAAAGTACAAAAAATAAAAATCATTATTAAAGAAGAAAAAATAAGGGGAGGGTATCTCCAAATTTAACAAGACATAAGATATTAATTATTAGTAATATTAATTAGCAATAGTGAACAATCTTGGTTAATAATAATCATAGTGATAATAAAACCGCGTTATGATTTTAGTATGTGTGTTATTTGTTTGTGTTAGTTATATATTATGACTAATTGTCAATGTTCAGCAAGCATCTTCCAATCCAGAAAAACGCTTCATTCCATACGACATTGTCCGTTCCTTCTAGTTCCTTCTAATTCCATATTATCGTATGAAGTCTCACAGAATGTTAAGAGACCATACTAGGTCTCTAAAAGTAGTAAAAGACAGTATGTTTGCTTGTAGATAATTTTCAAGTGTCAAACTGCTTTGCAAATTCCATTGCTTCTGCTGGGGTCTTGAAGAAATGTTCCACGTTGTTATAAGTAACTCTTAGGATGGCTGGGTAATTCAAACCGTATCTCAAGTTTTCTACACCTCATAAGGCTTTTGGCTTCATTAAACGCTTTTCGTTTTCTGGCAACCTCTGGGGGATAGTCTCGATAGATACTGATTCTTTGTCCTTGAAATGTCAGATTCTTTTTTCCCGAAGCTCTCCGCATAATATCCTCCAGGATAAAATCATATTGTAGCTTTACAATCATTCGTCTTGGGGGGGCATTTGTACTGGTCTGTCGTCTGCCGACTCTATGTGCACGAGCTAATACAGGCTTATCATCCAAAGATAAAACAGCTTGAAGTAGTTTAGCAGTGAATTCTCGAGGATCTTCGTGTTTCTCTAGACCTTCAGGAATCCCTGCGATCCTCAAGTTCTGTCTTCTCTGATAGCCTTCTAGCTGAGTGCATTTCTCTGTTACTTTAGACAACTCCAGTAGACGTTCTTGTTCTGTTATCAGCTTTGCTGTAGACACAGTACTTGCCTCCGCTATCTTTTCAAGGTTTTTCATGCCATCTGCCTGTTGTTCCACCACATTTGCAATAGGATCAATCTTATTTTGAAAGTCTTTTTTAACTTTTTCAAGTTTAATCTCCATCTTACGTTCCATATTATTGATCATATCAATAAGTTCATTCTTCAATTTTTCTGATTCTTTCTTAAACTTATTATCAATTTTTGACGTTGTATCTTTTTGAAATTCATTCCATTGATTTTTCATCAAATCCATCTGATTGTTAATTTGACAAATTTCTTCCTTTATTTCTCCCTTTATATCTTTCATTTCTTGCTTTATATCTTTCATTTCTGCCTTTAATTCTCGCTTTAAATCAGCCATCTGGTGAGAAATAAAAGTTCTCAAATCCTCACCTTCTGTGCCTGCTTTCCTGGAGACATCTTCCAGGGAGCTGGCCCTACTTGAATCCGAGGCTTCTCCCAGGCCTTCTCCCGCTCTCGCCCGGGGTTTTCGACCTTTTACCTTGTCGGTAGGGCTCCGTGCCGTCATGGTTTGTCGCACGGCTGATGACGTCACTCGGTACCGTTGATATTAAAACGGCAAGCAGTGTGAAGCAGGCAGCCGGTAAGTCTTTTTAAGTCCCCGTTTTTTTCCGAATTTTTACGGAGCTGGCTGGCGCTATGCTCTAGGACTCCATAGCGCCACCGGAAGTCCTCCCGAGCGGTAAGTTTAAACAGGTTACACGAAAAGCTGGAGAATTCAGCGGGTGCAGCAGCATCTAAGGAGCGAAGGAGATGGGCGACGTTTCGGGTCGAGACCCTTCTTCAGACTTCACCCTCCATTCTCCAGCATCTGCAGTTTTCGTTAACAGGTTTAAACGGAGGTAAGGTTTGTTGAAATACTTTACCACAGGTCATTTTCTGCGACGGTTGGGAGTAGATATGTTGCAGAAAGTGAAGAAGGTGTCGGCGAGGCACTCCGGGGGTAGAAAGGAGAGTGACCAGGAGAGTGTTGAGGATGGAGGCCCGTCTGGTACACCTGGTCCGGTGCTGGCTACACAGCCAGTGGTTGCGGACCCACTGCCGGGGGGCAGTGGAGGCTTGCACAGTAGGGTGGGAAGGCCACTGGCAAGTCTCTGTGGCCCGTAGATGAGTCGGGCCTGGAGGTTATACCCTCCATAGGAGAGTCCGTTTGCTCACGGCTCTCCCACGTCGAGATTCTATTACAAAAGAATGCTCGACAGGGACCAGCTCCGTGGGGAGGAGTGGTGCCCAAGCCAGGCTGATGGAGAGCTTGTGCTAGCAGCACCTGTTTCAGGGCTGCAGAACTATCCTGCCTGTGAGGAGGATGTTCCAGCTTCGTGAGGAGGAGTGGTGCCCAAGCCAGGCTGATGGAGAGCTTGTGCTAGCAGCACCTGTTTCAGGGCTGCAGAACTATCCTGCCTGTGAGGAGGATGTTCTATCAGGGCCGTTTGCTGACACTGTTTCTATGCTGGGGGAGAGCAAGGTGTTCGGTTTGGAGGTAATTCCGAACATTGCTGGGAAGTTTGCTGAGTGTTGAGAGGCAGGAAAGGCGATTGATGTAGAATTGGCCGAAGCCATTCAGTATATGCTCTCCCACCAGTTACAGGAGCTAGCTATGGATGAAGTAGCAAAAAACTATAAAGCTCCTGTTAATTGTGATCTCCTGAAGGTACCGATGGTTAATCACCAAATTTGCATAGATGGGTTTGCCTGCTAGGGCCCAGGAGATGAAGTTTTAAAAAAGTGCTTAAACTGTTGTAAGCAGGTATTACAGCTGTGGTGAAAGTTATTGATACAAATGATATGGTTGAAGCACACCAGGATGAAACTGGGACTCCTTTGTAATGCATTTTGAAATTAATAATGTCGGGAGGGCCGCTATTAGGCCAGTGCTAACCCGAATTTGGCGAGTTGTGCAAACCGACCAGTGTACCACCACGAAATCTGTTGTTTGGTGGTAACCTTGCAAAAAGGGTCAAAGACTGTTATGAGGTTGTTATATCCATGGCCCTCATTAAGCCAGCTGGAAGCAAGGCAAAAAAGGTTCTCTACAAGAAGTCGAGGACAACAAGGCCGCAAGGAAAGATGCTGGTAAGGAATATAACATTTGACAGACGATGAATTAACTGATGTTCCTGTTCAAATTGGGGAAGGTTAAAATTGTTCTCAAACAATGGCAGCAGTTGACATCAGATTTGTTCATACTTAGTGTATTGAAGGGGTGAAAAATTGGATTTTACTATGACAGTCTACCTAATCAACATTTTCCTAGTCGTAAACTTATTTTTCAGATGAGGAAAATGTGCTTATTCAAGCAGAGATTCAGTCGTTACATAAGAAGGGGTAATTGAGCCTTCTGTCTATCAAAGTCAACAATTTCTGTCAAGTATATTTCCCAGATCTAAAAAGACTGGGGGATGTAGAATTATTCTGGATTTATCGAATTTGAACAAAATTTGTTTGTTATAGGCATTTCAAAATGGAGAACTTTACCACGGGCAAACATCTAGTGTCCAAAGGGTATTATATGGCAACCATTGATTTAAAGAATGCATATTACGCAGTGTCTATTCATGGTGATGATAGAAGATATTTGAAATTTATTTGGATGACTGAGCTGTGGCAATTCAGGACATTGCCGAATGGATTAACTTCAGCTCCTAGATTATTTACTAAATTGGTAAAACCTGTGTTAGCATTGCTTAGAGCTCAGGGGCATGTGGTAATGGCCTATTTAGATGATTTCTGATTGTTGGAAAGACTCATGCTGAAACTCAATCATCAGTTTCAGTTGTTAAAATCACTTTTGAACAAATGCGATTTGTTATTCACCCAGGTAAATCTAAATTATCACCAGTCCAAATTATTGATTATCTGGGATTTACCATTAATTCCAATCACATGTTGGTAACTTTGCCCAGGGATAAATTGAATCAGTTAATTGAGGACTGTGTTAATCTCGTTGGAGAACAACGGCCTTTGATTAGAGAAGTAGCCAGTTTTATTGGGAAGTTGTTGCAGCCTTTCCAGCTGTGCAGTATTGTCCTCTGCATTATCAACAATTACAACCATCAAAGGAACAGGCACTGAGAATACAAAGGGGCCATTTTTGATAGGCCTATGGAGTTGTCAGCTGGGGCGATTGCTGACATACAATGGTGGATAGTACATGTTTCAAAAAATTTAAGGAAGGTTTCGTGGAATCACCGTCACTGATATTACAGACTGATGTGAGTGCACTGGGTTGGGGTGCAACAGATATGTCTTCTAGTTGTGGAGGCAGATGGAATGTGGATGAGACATCGCTTCCTCAATTAAGAGGGATTGATTATTTAGAGTTGTTGGGCACCTGGTATGGGCTCAAAGCTTATTGTTCTACAAGGAGGGATCTGCATGTGCAGCTCAGATTCACAACACCACAGCAGTGGCATATGTAAACCACATGGGTGGAGTTAAGTCACAGTCTTGTGATAGACTGGCTAACCAGATTTGGAGCTGGTGTATTGACCAAAATATCTGTCTTTCAGCACTTTATTTGCCAGGAAGAGGTCACGTCAGTTAATGACAACATTGAATGGATGTTAAATCAGGATGTGTTTAACCAAATGATTGATCAGTATGCATTGCCAGATATTGACTTGTTTGCATCTCGATTAAATCATCAGTTACCTAGATATGTTTCATGGTAACCAGATTCTGGGGAGTTGCAGTGGATGCATTTTCGCTGCATTGGGGGAGGAATGTTTGTGTATGTATTTCCTTCATTCTGTCTCATCAGCAGATGTTTGCAAAAGATCAAGGAGGACTCCGCTTCAGGGGTATTGGTAGTGCCAGATTGGCCTACACGAGCATGGTTTCCCGTTGTATTACAAATGGCTAGGAAGCCTTACATGCTTATGCCCAAGAATTAAAGTCTACTGGTAAATCCAGTCACTGGGGATCAACATCCTTTATAGGATCGTATTGATCTGTTAATTTGCAGATTTTAAGGAGGCCATACCTGGGGAGAGGACTGTCTCATCGGACGGTGGATGTTCTCACGTCGGCCTGCAGGGATAGTACACAGCAGCAATATATCACCTATATAAGGAAGTGGGAGCAATTCTGCCTACAGCAGGATATTGTATATCACACGGCAGGGATCACGGATGTATTGGAGTTTGTCAACTCTTTATTTTGACCAAAAAATTAAGTTACAGTGCAATTAATTCAGCCAGAAGTGCTCTGTCTTCTTATTTACCTATGAATGCAGAATTGCATACAGTAGGGACACATCCGTTAGTTCACGATTCATGAAGGGAGTTTTCAATTCTAATCCTCCTAAACTCAGGTATGCCGGTATTTGCAATGTGAGTGAGGTTTTTTATGCTTCTTCGCCAGTGGGCTCCGGTTACAAGCCTATCTATAGCCAAATTAACTATGAAGGTGGTCATGCTTCTGGTGTTGGTTTCAGCCCAACGTTTACAAACATTGCAAAAGCTACGGCTAGATAGAATGCATGTGTCGGCTGATGCCATTATATTTTATGTCTATGATTTGCTTAAACATAATAAAAGAGGCATGACAGGATGTAAGATGGTGTTTTCAGCATACCCCGCAGATGATCGCTTCTGTATAGTCTCACATTTATCTCTTTACATTGAGATTACTAAACCTCTGAGCGGAACAGAGTTGGCTTTGTTTATTAGTCACAAAAAACCACACAGTAAGGTGTCGGTGCAAACGATTTCAAGGTCCTCGCGGCCGCAGGATGGTCCAGTGAGCTAACTTTTCAGAGGTTTTGTCACAAGCCGATTTCAAGGCTCGGGGTGTTTGCTGATTCTGGTGTCAGTACTGTTAAATTTTTCCCCTGAGTTAGAGGGGTTTGTTATGATTTGTTTGTAAATAAACTGTTATTTCATTTAACAAATGTATTACTGATGCATGAATTGATTGTTAACGACTTTTGAGTCAATCCAGGCAGTGTGAACGTCGGATTTGAGTCTGCGGCGTGAATTCACAGTGCTTTGAAGTCTTCACGTAGTCACTCACGTGACTCCGAAGTAAAATAGTAAGATTAAACGAGAACTTACCAGTTTGAAGTTTGATCTTTATTTTATGAAGAGTCGAGTTGAGGGACTACGTGCCCTCCGCTCCCACCCTCATAGATCTCATCTGGTAGTTCTAGTTTTATCATCTTACCGTTATACTTCGGTCATTGTTAGCTGTGAATTCATTCCGCTGCTTTGAAGATTGACGCACCAACGGCTGTACGGGCTTCTATTCACGTAGTCCCTCAACTCGACTCCTCATAAAATAAAGATCAAACTTCAAACTGGTAAGTTCTCGTTTAATCTTACTATTTAGAAGTAAATGAAGAGTAGTATGTTTGCCCAATCCAATTTGCCTTCAGTCTTATCTGTGTTTGATATTTCAGATGTGTCTCTTGTAAAAAAATAATGTCACTTTTTAAGGCTTTTAATTGGGCAAAGATCTTACCCCTTTTAATTGGTTCATTAGCGCCCCTTATATTCCAACTACAGAATGTGATTCCTCCAGTTTTCTTTTGTTTATTGTCTTGCATTATGAATCATGTTAATACCTTTACTTCATATGGTGCAACCAAGAACCTTATAACTCCAGATGAAGGATGATCATCCCCAGTTGTTAAGTTTTGTTGGCATCTCCCCTTCAGAATAAACCTTGAAAAAGACCAGAAAGTGTAAAGTCGTGAAAAGATAATTAACAAACAAAAAGTGATATTATAATATCCAAAAATAAAGATATTATAATTAAAAACAAGCCACCAACAGGTGGTAGAAAAATTCTTATTGACTTCCGTAGATGTTTTTATATGTTTCGCTCTGCCCCCTTGACCAATTATTATTAATTGGAAGAGAGAGCGATACAAAGTTCAAAATTATATATATATATATAATAAAACGTACTCCAATAGCTAGATTAGAAATTTATCTTCCAGGAGGAAAAACAAAATAAAAAAGTAGTTTCCAACATTAATTATATACTTAGATATAACAGTAATTATGTTAATTATATATCCATATCTATCAATATGCCTAGATTTATTACAATTAAGTCTCAAACTTTTGTATCAGACAACAGCAGGTCCCAAGGAGTTAACCAGATTCAGACCCTTGGATAATTTCCAAGTATCTGAATCTCCTCCCCCCTTTACGCACAATCTAGACTAAGTCTACTGTATCCATAAAATGTGTTAATATGTTATTAATACTACCCAATTTTATTAATTATATTTTTATGTTAGTATGTAATTATATATTTCTTAAATCATATTCTATATTACACTATATTCTCAATTTATTTTCCCCACCACAGTTTTCTCTTCTTTGTCAGTCCTTTGTTGGAATGAAACTTAAAATCCGACCTTGAATTAACATTCCAAAGATAAAATGCCTAGACAGTGCCTCGAGGAGGGTATGCCATTTTAACAAGAGCAGTCTTTTTTATATGTTAAAAAAAAGAGACACAATCCTTTCTTTGTCGTTTCTCCTCGATGTTATTGTAGGAGACCAACTCCTAATGATCAGTAGTCCTCCTCTTTTTCCACGACTTCAGCTGGAAAATCACGGAAGAATCTTAGTTTTGTCTTCTCCAAACATCAAATTCACACCATGTGGAATCTTTTTCATAATTCCTTCCAGGGTTGGAATGTCCATGGAATTTCAAAATTATCTGTCTTGGGGGGGGGGGGGGGGGGGGGCAGTTAAGCTTGCTTGAGCCTTACGTCGGACCCGGTGAGTCCATATCTATTCTCGGGGCTTCAGGCAGCTTAAGCACTTGTTTGAGTAAATTGGCAGCAAACTCCTGAAAATTTTGTCCAATCTCCTTTCCTTCTTTTAATCCTATTATCCTCAAATATTGTCTCCTTGATCTTGCCTCCAAGTCCGTACATTTATACTTCATTTTAGCAAGCTCCCTCCCAATACTTTCTTGTTCCTGTTTTAGTCTCTTTATCTCCTTGGCCATCTCAGTTATCGTATTGTCCATTCCTTCCATAGCCACCTCAGTAGATTTTAGCATTGTATCCAGTTTTTTATTACAACCCGCTTAATTTTTTTGTTCAAATTCTCCTCAACTTCGACCACACGTTTGGTTAACTCATCAATTTTCCCCATCAGCGTATCATTAGCTTGTTTAATTTTTTCAGAGAGGCTTTTGTCCCAGCACGAGGTTCTCCTCTCGTATCAGTTTTGAAATAACTTCAGTGACTGAAGCTAATACTGACTTTTTCCAGATGTTCCATTTGTTCCTCCATTAAAGGCAATTCTGTAGAAGGATTTCGGGAATCAACTTCTTCTTCTGAATTTCCAGCTGATGTTTGAGGGGATTGAGGAGTTTCTTCAGTTTTTTTTCAAATAGGTTCTTGTAGCAGGTCTTGAAGCGGCTTTCGCAGGCTTCTTGCAAGGTTTCTGTCTTTTCATTTAAAACTGCAATTATTCTCTGTTATCAGGAGGATTTCTGATAACACACAATTAAATAGCAGCTCCGGTAGTTATTTTCAGAACTCCCCCATCTTCCAACTGTTATTTTAGCACATTAAAACATTCTTCGGGAGCAGAGTGAAACAGCGACATCTCTCCACCACACCATTGACGCCACCAGAAGTCCATGTGAATATAGTTTTAAGTTTACTTCGCAACCTGGCAACAGCTGCATCGCTGACGTTGGAACAGCTCACTCGACAGCAAATGGAATGGAGGCTCCTCTTGATCACATTCTTGCAAACAGCAGGGTGGTCAGATGAACGCACGTTTTCGGAAGTTTTATAATAAACTGATTAACAGATCTGGACAATTTGCAGATAGAATTCTGGGTTGCGTTAATTAAGACATTGTCTAACGCCAATGTAATGCGACTTTGGTTCTGTTAAGGGCGATATACATGTTGGTAAAATTAGCATAATGTTTGAATGGCCTATGTTTTTTCTTTCAACCATTTATAGTTTTTCTGTGTAGCGCGTTCACATACAGATTGGTTTACTGCATGAAACCTCAGAGCTTCGAAGGCTTCACGTAGTCTCATCATGAGACTTTGATGTAAAATAGAAAGATTAAACGAGAACTTACCGTTTGAAGTTTGATCTTTATTTTATGAAAAGTTGGAGTGAGAGACTACGTGCCTTCCACTCCCAGCCTTGAATCTCATAAAGATAATTTGGTAAGTCAAGGGTTATTAATCTGGTGGAAGTGGTCTGTGGTTTCAATTTGGTGCAAGTGGTCTGTGGTTTCATACAGTTGCTTTGAAGATTGACGCGCATGCGGGCTGGCGGGTTCTTCACGTAGTCTCTCACTGCAACTTCTCATAAAATAAAGATCAAACTTCAAACGGTAAGTTCTCGTTTAATCTTTTTATTTTTGCCCTTACTTGGATCACACGCATCTTCAGTCATTGTGTGGGGCGGGGAATTGCAACCTTTCACGTGGTCCACCCTGTTTCAACGAATGCAATGAACCCGGCTTGCACAAACAAATAAGATCAAATATTACCAAGTTGTCCTACAACTTTTAGGCTGTGCATGCCACACGCAAGAAGAAGAAGAATTCATTGTGTTTTACATCCACATGGCTGGTTTTCAACCTCATCAGTCTGAAGGTCTTGACCCGAAACATCACCCATTCTTTCTCTCCAGAGATGCTGCCTGTGCCACTGAGCTATTCCAGCTTTTAGTGTCAATCTTCAGTTTAAACCAGCATCTGCAGTTCCATCCTACACTCTTTGTTAAGCGAAACAGGACCTATTCTCATAATATTATTCACCTCAACTAAGTATTTTCTTCACCTCCGTTGCTACAGAGAATACAATGCCAGTTATCAAATCTTTCTTCAGTGAAAAAGAAATTCCAGATGTACAAACATTCCAGATGCCAACATCTTCATAAATCGCCCCTGGATCCACACAAGGGCAATTGCACCCTTTCTACAATGTGCATTGGCCTTACAGCGTGGAAACAGGTCCTTCATCCCAACTTTAGATGAAATTAGCCACCTATTTTTATTGAAGTGATTGAAGTGAGGGTGTGTGTGAGGGTGTAGAACCATAGAAAACATAGAAAATAGTTGCAGCAGTAAGCCATTCGGCCCTTTGAGCCTGCACCGCCATTCAATATGATTCATCCAACTCAGTATCTTGTACCTGCCTTCTCTCCATACCCCCTGATCCCTTTAGCCACTAGGGCTACATCTAACTCCCTTCTGTGGCAGAGAATTCCACAGATTCACCACTCTCTGTGCGAAAAATGTTTTTCTCATCTCGGTCCTAAAAGACTTCCCCCTTATCCTTAAACTGTGACCCCTTGTTTTGGACTTCCCCAACAGCGGGAACAATCTTCCTGCATCTAGTCTGTCCAACCCCTTAAGAATTTTGTAAGTTTCTAAAGATCTCGCCTCAATCTTCTAAATTCTTCTATCGAGTACAAGCCGAGTCTATCCAATCTTTCTTCATATGACAGTCCTAGCATCCCAGGAATCAGTCTGGTGAACCTCCTCTGTACTCCCTGTATGGCAAGAATGTCTTTCCTCAGATTTGGAGACCAAAACTGTACGTAAAACTCCAGGTGTGGTCTCACCAAGACCCTGTACAACTGCAGTAGTACCACCTTGCTCCTCTACTCAAATCATTTTGCTATGAATGCCAACATACCATTTGCTTTCTTCACTGCCTGCTATACCTGCATGCCTACTTTCAATGACTGGTGTACCATGACACCCAGGTCTCGATGCATCGCTCCTTTTCCTAATCAGCCACCATTCAGATAATAGTCTACCCTCCTGTTTTTGCCACCAAAGTGGATAACCTCACATTTATCCACATTATACTGCATCTGCCATGCATTTGCCCTCTCACCAAACCTATCCAAGTCACCTTGCACCCGCCTAGCATCCTCCTCACAGCTAACATTGCCGCCCAGCTTCGTGTCATCCGCAAACTTGGAGATGTTGCATTCAATTCCCTCATCCAGATCATTAATATATATTGTAAATACCTGGGGTCCCAGCACTGAGCCTTGTGGTACCCCACTAGTCACTGCCTGCCATTCTGAAAAGGACCCGTTTACTCCTACTCTTTGCTTCTGTCTGCCAGCCAGTTCTCTATCCACATCAATACTGAATCCCCAATACCGTGTGCATTAAGTTTGCATACTAATCTCTTATGTGGGACCTTGTCGAAAGCCTTTCTGAAAGTCCATATATAACACATCCACTGGTTCTCCCTTATCCACTCTACTAGCTACATCCTTGAAAAATTCTATCTGATTTGTCCCACATGATTTACCTTTCATAAATCCATGCTGACTTTGTCCAATGATTTCACCACTTTCCAAATGTGCTGCTATCCCATCTTTAATAACTGACTCTAGCATTTTCCCACTACCGATGTTAGACTAACTGGTCTGTAATTCCCCGTTTTCTCTCTCCCTCCCTTTTTAAAAAGTGGTGTTACATGAGCTACCCTCCAATCCACAGGAACAACTCCAGAATTTTAAGAGTTTTGAAAATTTATCAATAATGCATCCACGATTTCTGGGCTACTCATTAAGTACTCTGGGATGCAGCCTATCTGGCCCTGGGGATTTATCGTCCTTTAATCCATTCAATTTACCCAACACCACTTCCCCGGCTAACCTGGATTTCACTCAGTTCCTCCATCTCATTTGACCCCTGGTGGCCTTTCTATTTCCGGCAGATTATTTATGTCTTCCTTAGTGAAGACAGAATGAAAGTAGTTATTCAATTGGTTTGCCATGTCCTTTGTTCCCCATGATCAAATTCACCTGTTTCTGACTGCAAGGGACCTACATTTGCTTTAAACTAATCTTTTTCTCTTCACAAACCTATCAAAAATGTTTGCAGTCAGTATTTTTTTATGTTCCCTGCCAGTTTTCTTTCATAATCTATTTTCCCTTTCCTAATTAAGCCCTTTGTCCTCCTCTGCTGGACTCTGAATGTTCTCCCAGTCCTCTTGTAGGCTGCTTTTTCTGGCTAATTTGTATGCTTCATCTTTTGTTTTGATACTATCCCTGATTTCCCTTGTTATCCACACAGTCTTTAAATGCCTTCCATTGCATATCCACGGTCAACCTTTTAAGAATCAAATTGCCAGTCTATCCTGGCCAATTCATGTCTCATACCCTCAAAGTTACCTTTTCTTTAAGTTCAGAACCCTTATTCTGAATTAACAATGTCACTCTCCATCCTAACGAGAACTCAACCATATTATGGTCACTCTTGCCCAAGGGGCCCACGCACAAAAAGACTGCTAACTAAACCCTTCCTCATTACTCAATACCCAGTCTAGAATAACCTGTTCTCCGTCATTGGTTCCTCTACATGTTGGTTTAGAAAACTATCCCGCATACATTCCAAGAAATCCTCTTCCTCAGCATCCCTGCCAATTTGATTCACACCAATCTATATGTAGATTGAAGTCACCAATTACAACTGTTTTACCTTTGTTGCATGCATTTCTAATTTCCTGTTTGATGCCATCCCCAACTCCACTACTACTGTTAGGTGGCCTGTACATAACTCCACTAGAGTTTTTCTGCCCCTTAGTGTTTCGCAGCTCTACCCATATCGATTCCACATCCTCCAAGCTAATGTCCTTCTTTTCTATTGCGTTAATCCCCTCTCTAACCAGCAATGCTACCCCACTTCCTTTTCCTTTCTGTCTATCCCTCCTGAATATTGAATATCCCTGGATGTTCAGCTCCCAGCCTTGGTCACCCTGGAGGCTGCCTCTGTGATCCCAACTATATCATAGTCATTAATAGCTACCTGCACATTCAACTCATCCACCTTATTACGAATGCTCCTTGCATTGAGACACAAAGCCTTCAGGCTTGTTTTCACAACACTCTTACCCCTTATTCAATTATGTTGAAAAGTGGCCCTTTTTGATTTTAGCCCTGGATTTATCTGCCTGCCCCCCCCGACGTTTACTTTTCACCTTGCTACCTATTGCTTCTACCCTCATTTTACACCCCTCTGTCTCTCTGCTCACACATTTAAGAAACCCACCACCTCTTACTCTCTGTTTATTATCTTTTTCTTCATTCTCCCCTACATGTTGGGTCTGAGTGATTCCCTTCTCTGCCTCCTGCCTCACACACTGTCTACTAGCTTTCTCTATTTGAGTCCCTCCCCCCAACCCGTTCTAGTTTAAAGTCTCCCCAGTAGCCTTTGCAAATCTCCTCGCCAGGATATTAGTTCCCTTGGGTTCAAGTGCAACCCGTCCTATTTGTACAGGTCGCATCTTCCCCCAAAAGAAAGAGGTCCCAATGATCCAGAAACTTGAATCCCTGCCCTCTGCACCAGTCCCTCAGGCATGCATTTATCCTCCACCTCGCTCCATTACCACACTCTCCTGTCGCGTGGCACAGGCAGTAATCCTAGAGATTGTTACCTTATTGCGGTCATTACCATATAAACCATATTACCATATAACAATTACAGGCACGGAAACAGGCCCTCTCGGCCCTTCCAGTCCGTGCCGACCATTTGTTTTTCCCCTAGTCCCATCTACCTGTACTCAGACCATACCCCCTCCATTCCCTTCACGTCCATATACCTATCCACTTTACTCTTAAATGTTAAAATCGATCCTGCCTCCACCACTTCTGTTGGAAGCTCATTCCACACAGCCACCACCCTCTGAGTAAAGAAGTTCCCCCTCACGTTACCCCTAACTTCTGCCACCCCATTCTCCTTAACTCTCCTCCTAACTCCCCTTTAATTCTCCTTTCAGGACCCCTTCTCTTTTTTCTACCTATGTCATTGGTAGCCTATAAGTACCACGACCTCTGAGAGGCCTCCTCTCTCCCTCCCCATTTCAGGATATCTTGGACACATTCAGACTCATCCCGGACCTAACTGGCACCAGGGAGGCAAAACTGCCATCCGGGTCTCTGGGGGGGGGAGCCATATCAAGGTGGGGGCAACCGCGTCACACAGAATCGCATATCTGAAACCCCTAAATATAGAGTCCCCTATTACTATTGCCCCCTCTTCTTTTCCCTACCCTTCTGAGCAACAGAGGGCCGGTCTCTGTGCCGGAGGCTACCCGGCCGCTGTCGCGTACCCCCAGGTCGGCTGTCCCCCCCCCCCACAACAGTACTCAAACAGCCACCGGGGTACTCTTAGTCCCTGCCTCTGCCCCTTGCCCCTCCTAACTGTGACCCACTTGTCTGCCTCGCCGTGGAGTGACCACCTCTCTGATAACTCCTCTCTATGACTCCTCACTCTCCCTGACCAGACAGAGGTCATCGAGCTGGTGCTCCAGGTGTTCCTCATTACGGTCCCCTTAGGAGCCCCATCTTGACACACCTCTGGCGCCAATGTGGATGTCTGGAAGGGCTATGAGGACTCCATGACTTCCCACATCTGACATCCAGAACAGTAAACTGCCCTGGCCCTCATTCTCCCCCCTTACCCAGGATACAATACAAAGTGCTGGAAGAAATCAGCAGGGATCTGACTCCTAATCAGCTGCTTCCTCTGTCCACTTCCACTAATCAGCAGCTTCCTCAAGCCCACGTATTTAAAAATGTGTGAATGGAACATTGCAGAGTTGGGTACTCTAACGCTCCAAACCGTTCCTGGGCCTGCTGTGAAGTTTTTGTACTCACCGCCCTGTGAGTACAATTGGTAACGGCCCTGCTGTTCCTTTGACGTGGAGAGGTGGGACGGGTCGAGCTGCATGGGCAATGCCCATATGACGTCGTCAGGTTTGCATTCCAAACACACATCACCTGCAAACTAGGATGCATCCACCCGTGGTCAGTCTTGACCGAGGGGGGCCAACTGCTATCTTCTTGATCTGTGATAATTAAGGTAGTAAATATCTTCTTGCAAAAATGTTCCAAAATTCATACTTACAATTTTTAACACGAGACTGAATGTAATGAATCTTAAAGTTACAGAACAAGTATCTTCAACTATTTGTGACCATGCCACAGATAAAACATCCTATAATGGCACAAATTGAGGCCTTGACAATAAACAACACTTATTGAGTTTAATTTTTTAAGCATCCACTCACTGCATAACGCACTACTGATAGTGTTCCAATTATGTCCATACTATAGGATGTCTGATTCGGATGATTTTCTGTAGTTTCCCTTCTTAAAGACGGGAGATGACTGTAAGCTTATCAAATTAAAGTCCATCCTATTTCACCATCAACTAACATAATATTCCAGACTTAAATTGTAAGTTAGGCCAATTATAGTAACTCATAGTTTCGTTATTGCACAAATACCACAGGGCTTTTATATGATCTTGCTGATACTTGATCCTACCACATGTCAGTCATTGTACCTCTCCGCAGGCCATGTGCTTGAGACATGGCATTGCCCCATGGCATCATTGGTTTTAACGTAAATTATCAACTGAACACTATAACTGAAATCATGCATGATGTCCCTGCATTATAACAGCCAAACTATAATCTCTTATGTAGCAAGTAAAACAACTCACCTCAAACAGCGTTTTCGTAAACAGTGATTCTCTGCTGCAAAAAACTTCCATCCAATCTGTTGTTGTTGATGTATTGCTTTGGCTGCAGCTAAGGGAGCTCGGCGTGTCACAGCATTCAGCCAAATGGCCAAATGTATAGAAAGCCAAATAGGGCACCCCGACAGATTATACTGACTGTTCGCCTCTTGTCCCTCCTATTCTCTCAATTGAGATGGGTTGTTGTGGTAATGGTCGATGAAGTGGTTTAAATTTTTTTACATGGGTCAAGCGGAGGTTGTGGTTTGATCACATAACCTGGTTCAGTCAGACTTTAATAACTGACTGCTACTTGGCGAGCAAGGACTTATTTGGGGGGGGGGGGGGGGGGGGGGGGGGGGGGGGGGGGTCTTGGTAAGGCAAGGCATTGGGTTATCATTCTGGACATGTGTAATTTTGTATGTCCTCAGGCTGCGATTGATCATATTAACCTGATTTTAGCCGGGTTACCCTTTAATATCTAGGCCCATGTAGGGAAATAGTTCTTACTAGGCCCTATCGCCCCAGCAGATAATTGTTCTGGTCATTGAGGGCATTTCATATTCCCCAAGGTGTTGGTAGATCATTTGCAAATCTTTATTCTCAATGGGCGATTAGTCCCAGCTCAACTACTTCCACTCGGCAGCCATGTTCCATTAACATCACCCCTTTGTGTGAAAAA
>CM069145.1:53554894-53656237 GCA_035221665.1 Okamejei kenojei
CATTGTGATGATAGTCAATTAAATAGCCTCCCTAGACGAACCCTCTAATCTATCCTGCCTAAGCACTGCCTGTAATATCCTCTTTGACAAGCAAAGCAACAACATCAACCTCTGGACCCTCCAATTCTCATAACCCGGAAGAAACGAGAATATCCTGGAATATTTAGTTTCCAATCACAATCAGCCTTCCTGCAACCATGTTTCACTGATTGCCACAACATCACATATTTCCAGGGGTCATCCAGGCTCTAAGTTCATCCACCGTACTTACTAATGCTCTAGCATTAGTAATATGCACCATTTATAAACCAAATCCTTTGATTCTCTTGCCTATTATCTCTTTTCATCTTTCTCGTTCTACATTTTTGGGTTCAGTGTGCTTCCCTTCTCTGTCTCTTGCCCCAAAACTGTCAATCGCCCCCTCTACGACCGAGTTCCCTCCCCCCAGACCGCTTTTAGATTAAAAAGTCTCCCCAGTAGCCCCTTTGCAAATCTCCCTGCCAGGATATTGGTCCCTCTTCGGGTTCAGTGCAACCGTCCTCTGCATCCCAAAAATGGAGGTCTAGTGATCAAGAAACTTGAATCGCTGGCCACTGCACCAGTCCCTCATGCAACGCATTTTGCCTTCCACCTGCATTTCATTACCTACTCTCACTGTCCACGCTGGCTACAGGCAGTTAATCCTGAGAAATCGTTACTCCCTTTTGGTCCTTCTCTTTAAACTTTCCCGCCCAACTCCCTAAATTCTCAATGCAGGACCTGTCACTTTTTATGACTATTGTCATTGGTACTATGTGTACCCAACATCAGGCTCCTCTCCCTCCCTTATCAGAATCTTTTGACGCCGTTTGACAAATGCGAGACCCTGTGACCAGGGAGGCTCAACAATACCAGTCGGCTCCGTTGGGTCTCCCTGAATGCGGTCCACAGATTTCGCCTTATCCGTCCTTCCTAAGACTGTATAGAGTCCCTGAATTTACAATTGCCGTCCTCTTTTTGCTATTCCTTTGGAGCTTCAGGGGCAGTCTCTGTGCCGGAGGCGCCGGCCGCGTTGTTGCCCGCGCCAGCTAGGCTGTCCCTCCGAATCGTATCTCAGAACCCGAGTAGATACCTAATTTTCAGTTGTGTTAGGTCAAGGTGGTTACTCTCTAGCCCCTGCCTCTCGCCTTGCCCTTCCTTCAGTGACCCAATTGTCTGCCTCTGTGGTTGGAGTGAATACCTCCCTTTGGGAGCTCCTTCTCTGTTGAATTCCTCACTCTCCTGACCAGTCCGTAGAGGTTCGTCGTGCGGCTGCTCCAGGTTCCTAACCACGATCATTAGGAGCCCCCATCTCGACACACATGGGCTCAGATGTGGACGTCTGGAGGGCTATCCAGATTCCCGACCGCTCCCACATCTGAACATCCAGAACAGTTCAGCTGGCCCTGGCCTTCATACTGTCCACCCTTACACAGGATGAAATAGCAACACAATTAAAATGGTCACTACAATACTGCTGGGATCTGGACTGTAAGAATCAAGCTGCTTACCTTGTCCACTTCGCACAGATCAGCTGCTTTCCCTAGTCCACTTCCACCAATCAACGGAGTTTCGCCTCATAAAAATACCGCACTTCTCCCAAATGGAATGTTATTGGGTTTGGTTTATAAACAAGCCCCGCGCTGGCATTTTAAATAGCTTACCGGCTCGGGTGTCGCTCCTCCCCCTCCTCCTCTTCTCACGGCGTCCTGTGGGCTATTGAAAAACAAGCACAACGGCTAGAGTTGTTTTATAGCTTACCGGTCGGAGTGTCGCTCCTCCCACCTCCCTTCTCTTCCAAACGCTCCTGTGGGCCTCTTGGTAAAAAACAAGCCCCGAGCGCTAGTAATTATTAGATCTTTAGCCGGTCGGGTGTGTACGCTCCTCCGCATCCTCCTATACCAACGGCTCCTGTGGGCCTCTGAAAACAACATGCCCCACGCTCGCATTTTATAGGCTAGCTTTATCGGTCGGGTGTCGCTCCTCACTCCTCCTCTACAACGGTCCTTTTGTGTGTTTTTTTAGGGCATTTCCTGAAAAAAACAAGCACCACGATGGATTTTATAGAGCTTACGGTCGGGTTTGGTCGCTCCTGCCCCCTCACTCCTCTTTCCATCGGCTCCTTGTGGGCCTCTGAAAAAACTAAGCCCGCGCTAGATTTATGCGCTTTACCTGACGTGTGTCTGCTTCCCTCTCCGTTCTCTTCCAACGGAGCTCCTGTGGCCTCCGTGTGGGCCTCCGTAGACAAAGTGCTGGAGAAACTCAGAGGTGTAGCAGCAGCATCTATGGAGCGAAGGAAATTTAAGGACGTTTCAGGCCGAGGACCCCAGATCGGTCTGAAGAAGGGTTTTGGGCCCGAAACGTTGCGCTATTTTCTTTCGCTACCATAGATGATGCTGAATCCACAGAGTTTCTCCAGCAGATTTTGTCTACATTAACATTTTATTTCGGCTTCAAATTAACTCACAAACTAAAACATATTCACCAATCAAGACATGATATATACCACTCAAGGACATGCAGCCAAATATTATAATACAGATATCTCAACTTCTTTTTACAACATTGCAAATTATGCAATTTCATTTAGTTGCTTTTCACTTCAAACAAAATGTGGTTGGATTATTCAGAGAATTTGAGTATACATGTGTCAATAAATCCTACGGGACCATGGTAAATATATGCTTAACCATAACACAATACAGATTGATGCAAGCTATGTTTTCTGTGGTAAGGACAGAAAATTACCATTTGGACATGGTCCATAGCATGGTCGTTATTGCTTATTGGCACAGTAAAATCTGGCTTCTCCTCATAATTTATCCATAACAAAAAAATATAAAGGTTGCAAGGAATTTCTAATGGCATTTTATGATATATTAGTCTGTTAAAACCTGACCTTAGCACTTCTGTGTGATGCATTAGTTTTGAGTTCAATTGTGTTGTGATGGATTTGTGCAAGGGCAAGTGATGTGAGTTTGCAAATTATTTCTTGAAGAAGATTTGTCTCAAGCAAGTCAAAATTTAAGGCTGCGGTGGTGTGGATAGACACTCTTGGGTGGTAAGTGACTCCCGGGCTCTCTGCCTGTGCCACATCTTGCTTAGGTGGTTTTGTTATAGCAAACATCCTTCTTAAAAACTGCCTTGATCAAAACTACAGCCACCGTTGTTCGTCATGTTTACAGAAAGCGGACCAAGAGAGCACGGGGGCACGTTGAGGTATGCAAATATAAAGTTCATAAGTTCTTAAATTTATAGGAGCAGAATTATGCCTTCGCCCATCTCAAGTCTGCTACCCATTCAAATCATGTGGTGATTCTATCTTTCGCTCCAACCCGCATTCTCTGGCTTTCTCAATAATACCACTGTACACCCCGTACTAATCAAGAATTATCTATCCTGCCATAAATATCCATTGCATATTCAACTGCTTGCTGGGCTTAAATGCAACTGTTGGTGAATAACTCAAATTGCCACTGATAAACTGATTAAATCATTCCGGGAAATGATGAGCCTGCTCCTCAGTCACGAACAACTGCCAGAAGCATGCTGATGAGATATTGTATGTTCCGTGATGGTAGCCGAAAGCTTTTGTAAAAGTGACCAACCTGAGGTTTTTTGAAATATTTCCAGCATCAGTAATCTGTGGCTGCAGTTTGCAGCAAACCAAGGGAACAGTTTTAGGGACATGTTTGCCCTTGTTAAAAACATTGAACCTCCTCTGCAATAGCAATGTTACACATGAATTTATTGAGCTTTGTAAAAAATCAAAGTCTGCAGTTTATCCCATCAGGTGTAAGAAGCATATAAAATAGGTTTAATTTGACACCTACTTCATCTTTCATATCTTCTACGTATTAAAAATGTTATGGGCCTATTTTCTACTCGGAACTTAGCACCTTGTTCCTATGGCTTTTCAGCCTGGAGAATATAGGTATCGAGACAGGAGGAGAAACTGCATTTTAACCACCCCCCGCACCCACCCCCACCCCAAAAGGCGCCAAAGTTCGCGGCACACTCGGCCAGTGGCAGAACTGCACAGGCCACTGAAGGTAAGTTTTGTACCTTACCTACACGATGTTCTCTTTTTGAAGGTCCTTTGCTTTTGCCACTTTTTTAAAAAATCAGGTTTAAAATACCAACTTGCTCAAATTAAAGTGTTGGATGGGTGTAACGAGTTGTCAGAGAAGAGTGTGTTGATCAGTTTCTGAAGAAGGGTAACGGACCTGAGACATCATCTATAATGATGTCCAGGGATGCTGGGGTACAACAAAAAGCTGGAGAAGAAACCTCAGCGGGTGCAGGCAGCATCTAGGTGACAAGCGAAGGAGATAGCGACGTTTCCGTGGTCGAGACCCTATCTTCTTCCTTGTCCAGGATGCTGCTCTGACTCCCTGAGTTACTCAAGCACTTTTGCGAGGGCTCTCGCTTAACAGTTTTCGCCCTGTCGCCAGACGTGGCAATCTGACAGCTTTTTAGGTTGTCAAATCGACAGTTACGGTGGTCATTGAAGACGGTTTGCAATGACGCATGTGCGATACATGTGCTCGGTCGAAGTGCGTAGTTACAGTCGAATTATGTCTCAGCGAAGCATTAACATCTTTATGTTCATGATGGAACTGCAGAGGATGGAAAATCGAGATAGACAAAAGTGTGGAGAAAACTCAGAGGGGTGCAGCAGATCTATGGAGCGAAGAGAATATAAGGGCAACGTGTCAGGCCGAAAACCCATCAGGTATGAAGAAGGGTTTTGGCCCGTAACGCTTTGCAGGATTTTTCTATCGCTCCATAGATGTATGCTGAGTCCACGGAGTTTCTACTGCATTTTGTCTACTGTCTAAATATTACTTTCTGCTTCAAATAACTCAGCAAACTAAAAATATTCACCAATCAAGACATGATTATTATATCCACAATGACATTGCAGCAGCAGAAAATTATAGATACAATATCTCAACTCTTTTTACACATTCGCAATATTGAATGCAATTTGCCATTAGTTCTTTTCACTTCCCAACAAAAATGTGGTTGGATTATTCAGCATATGATCTTACTGTGTCAATATATCCTGGACCATGGTAACTTTTAGGATTGAACCATACACACTACAGATTGATTGCAAGCATGTTTTCTTGTGATGGAACAGAAAATTACTCATGTCATGGCCATAAGCATGGGTCGTGTATTGCTTTGGCACAGAAAAATCTGGCATCCCACATAATTTTATCCATACACAAATATATACAGGTTGCAAGGAAATTTCTAAACGGCATTTTATGATAATTCTTGTTAAATAAATCCGACATTTGCACTTCTGTGTAATTGCACAGTTTGAACTCAATTGTTGTTGTGAAGGTTGTGCAAGCAAGTGATGTGCAGTATGCAAAATATATCTTTGGAGAATGAGATTTGGTCAGAAGCAAGTAAATTTTAAGGCTTGCGTTAGGGTGGGGTGATTGGGTAGACACTCTTTGTGAGGTAAGACTTCCGCTTCCGGCGGGCACATCATCCTTGGTGAATTTTTATTAGCAGGGCTCTTTCTTAAAAACGGCCTTGATGAAAAACCTACAGCGCCGTTATGTTTCGGACAGGCAAAGACCAAGAGGTGGGGACCGGTGAGGTATGCAAATATTACAGTTCTTTAGTTCTTAAATTATAGGAGGCAGATAGTTATGCCATTAGGCCGATCAAGTCTACTTCCGCCATTCAATCATGGACTGAGTATATTTCTTTCGCTTCCCAAATCCCATTTCTACTGCCTTCTCCCTCATAACACGGACACCCAGTACTAATCAAGAATCTATCTTTCTTGCCATAACAATATCAATTGATATTCAACTGCTGACTGGGAAATCTGACGTTGGTGAAACTCAATGCCGACTTGATTAAACTGATGAATATCTCATTCTGGGAAATGAGGAGGCCTGCTCCTCGCAGTCTTCGAAACCAACCTTGCCAGGAGTTGACTGTATGGAATTGTCTGTCGTGGATGGGCGAAAGCTTTTGCTACAAGTGTAGCATCCTGGTTTTTTTAAATTATTTCCTGCATCAGTAATCTGTGCTGCAGTTCGCAGCAAACCACAGGGAACAGTTTTAGGGAACTTGTTTCCCTTGTAGAAACAGGCAAGTAGGGGGTGAACAGGAGCAGGCAACTGTTACACAGTACGCGCATGATACAGGAGCAGAATTAAGCCATTGTTCGGCCCATCGAGTTTGCCTGCCCCATTTCGATCATGGCTGATCTGATTTTCCCCCCTCTCAAACCCATTCTCCTGCCTTCTCCGCATAAACCTTGACGTCCTTACAATTCAAGTAACCTATCATCTCCACTTGCAGTACCTCCAGTTCCTTGTTTCGGCAACTTCCAAGGTTCAGTTACCTTCCAAGTTCTCTTTCTGTACGAAGATAAATAGATCAGAGACCCACCAACCTTTCAGGAATTAACTCTGAGGAGAAAGATGACACAATCTAGCAACGTTTTTAGTGATAATAGCTGTTAAAAAACGACTAGTAACCCATCTGACAGGTTTAACGCAACAACTAACCTAAATGACAAGAGATGGCCAAAGGACATAACTGCAGCAAATGTTCTTTTGGTTAATATGTTTTAAAGGTGTTCAAAACAAATAATAACATTGGGAATTAAAAACATTTGATTATTTCCGTTATCAAACATAATCAATGTTTGCTCTGAAAGTCCATGAAGCACAATAGGGTCAGGTGGGTGTGTGAGAATCAGAGAGGGGGTGGATAGATGGCGGGGGGGGGGGGGTTTGAGAAGGCAATCGGTGTGGAATGTATGGATTGAGGCAGTAGGTGAATTAGGTACGTGTTGCTGTTGGAGTATGTAAAATTGTGAGGGGGAGAGACGCACGGGGGATGTCAGTGGTGTTGAATGGGAGGTGATCAGTACGGGTTGTGGGGGGGGATCAGTTATATGGATTGTGGATGGTGGTTTCAGTACAGGATGAATGGAGATAGATAAAAATTCTGGAGAAATTCTGCGGGTGTGGCAGCAACTATGGAGCGAAGGGAATAGGCAACATTTCGGGTTGAGCCCCTTCTTCAGATGTTCCCCCCATTCTTCTTGATCAGTATAGGATGGATGGGGGGGGGGGGGGGGGGGGGGAACAGCACAGGATGAAATGGGAGGAGATCAGTACAGGACGAATTGGGGGGGTCAGGACAGTGTGGGTCGGAGGGTCTATGAAGGATGACTAGGGGGGGTCACTACAGGATGTATGAGGGGATCAGTATAGGATGAATGAGGGGATCAGTACGGGATGAATGAGGGGATCGAGTACAGGATGCATGAGGGGATCAGTGCAGGATGCATGAGGGGATCAGTAACAATGTGAATGGGGGATCAGTAAAAGATGAATGGGGAGATCACTACATGATGGATGGGGGGATTGGTGCAGGGTAAATGGAGGGTGGGTCAGTAGGGGATGAATGGGGTGGATCAGTGCAGTATGAATGGGGGGAGAAGTGCAGGATGGATGGAAAGGGGGGTCAGTACAGGATGAATTGGGGGTACCAGTGTAGGATGGATGGGGGGGGGGGGGTTGCAGGAGAATCAATGTGAGGTGGGTAGGATGATGATGATGATATGTGAGAGAGAGAGAGAGAGGAGAGAGAGAGGAAGAGAGAGAGAGAGAGAGAGAGAGAGCAGAGAGAGAGATTATCGTTGGACTTTGAAACTTTTCCTCTGGTCTAGGATTCCTCTACTAGTGCGAAAATTCCTGAGTTCACATCTACATTGTCGAGGGTGCGGTTGTCGTTGGCGGACTGCCAAGAGTGCCTGGAGATCGAGGGCACGAAGATTGCAGTTGTCTTTGTCTTTTTTTGCACCGTTTCTCTGCCCTAATTCATTTTGCACAGTGCGGTCTGCCTGGCTTAATGTGAAGAAGGTACTTTTGCTTCTGGCTCGACTGGGATAGAGCTTCCCAAAGCTGCTCTCGGCTGTGGACGAACTTGGGGACTTTCCTGCTTCAGCTGGAGGTTTCTGCTTTCTGCTGCCTGTCTTTTGCACTGTGACTGTTTTTGGAACTTAACTTGGAGCTGAGCTGCTGGGGTGCGCCTGGAGCTGATTTGATGCCTCTGTCAGGATGGCGATGGCTGGGGCGCGGTCGAAGGTCCGGACCTACGCAGTTGCAACAGCGGCGGGTACGAGGCCATTGAGCATGAGCCTCATGTTGACTTGGACTGGGACGGGTTTGGTATCTCGGTTCAAACTGGGCCTATGATGTCAAGGGGAGATGTTACAAAGGCCTTGAATGACCTTCTTGGGAGGGGAGCTATTGTCTCCTCCGAGCTCGAAAGAAAGGGGGGGGTGGAAAGGTTGAGGTGATACTAAAGACCCGGGGAGGGTGTGGCCCGAGCATTGGAGCTGGGGGTTTCAGTGAGGGGGGTCCACATACAGGTGGATTTTTTTTTTTTTTTTTTCCGTGGGTATCCAGGTCGAGACCGGTTCTCCTGCGGAGTGCCCCCACATGTATTCCAGACGCATCACTTATTTCCACACTGTCTAAGTTTGGGGAGGTGCGGTCTAAGTGCTTTAGGCTCATGCACCTGGGGGGGGACCAGAGGCAAAAAGGGGTCTTCAGTTTCAAGAGGAGGGTGTTCATGAAGGTGGTTGTGAGGGGGATGGCGCTGAGGGGAGTTTCGAGGTGGAGTATAGGGGTCTCCCTAGAAACCCGTGCGTTGGAGTTGGGGAAAGGCACGGATGTCATGCGTGCGGCGAATTTGGACATCTCCGGAGGGAGTGTCCTATTCGCGGGGTCACTGCGAGAAGTTCTAGGCAGCGGCCCAGGGACGCGCTGCTGGCCCATCCGGCGTGGGCCCGTCAAATCAGTGGCGCGGATGGTGGTACTGCTGACCCGGCTAGGGCAAGGGCTGCCAGCTCTGCCTCGGTGATTCAGGGCGGCAGTACTAGCCCATCTGGGCTGCAGATTCTGCCTTGGGGACCCAGGGCAGCGATAGCCCCCGCCCCCCATGTCTTGAACCTGTGGTGGCGGCTGAAGGCGGGGCACAGGGGGAGGGGGGTGAGGAAGAAGGGGGCAATTGGGGAGAAGCAGAAGCAGGAGAAGAAGAAGGAGAGGAGAAAGTCCGCACCTGGAACGAGCGAATAAAAACGGGAGCAGTGTGTGCAACCTGCCGAGTTCTGATACCACCCAAGGGGTGTCCTGCCAGCTCCAGTGAGGTGCAGTTTGCACCTGTCGTGGTCCAGCAAGTGGAGCTTGAGGTGTTCAGACGGGGGCAGGGAAGCAAGAACGTGTGGGTGGTAAAGTGGCTGGGGATAGTGTGGAGGCCGAAGACACTTCTGTTATGGAGGTCACCATACTGCGAACATGCGAGCGGTGACAAAAAGGAGGTTAGTGCCTGGCGAGGAAGAGCAAGGGCGTGGGTCCAACAGTGAGGGGGATGTCTTTCTCCAGACCTTCCACCATGAGATGTGGTTGGTGGTCTTGAACAGGGTGTCCTCGGGTCGGAGGTTGGGCCTCTTATCTCAGGGATCTTCCGCGGGTATTATAAGACCATGTGATGCGGCTGACTCCTCTGGTGGTGTGTCCTCGGAGCGGGAGGATGCCCCTTCGTTTCAGGGGACCTCTGAGGGAGTTATCTCATCGGGTGTTGAGGTTAGCTCCCCTGGGTGTGTGTCCTCTGGGTCGGAGGAGGTCCCCTCGTTTCAGAGACCTACTGAGGGTGTTGGCACGCCAGATGATGGGGTTAGCTCCCCAGGTAGTGTGCCCCCTGAGACGGGGGATGAGCAGAGTCAGGGGGAGGTTCAGGGGCTTTGGTGTACCACTCTGTGCTCCATATCAGAGCCAATGGAGGTGCTGGGGGGTGTGCTGCCTCTCAGGCTGAGTCGGCAGGGGAGAGTTTAAAGGCAAGAGGAGATTCTCTGGGTGTTGCCTGTAGAGAGGGTACTCTAGGTGCTGTGGAGGTCGGGTCTGTTTCGGGTCGTGATCCTCCTTCAGTTTCCGAGGGTGCCAGTATGTACACAGGCCCTGGGGGGTGCCTCTTGTGTTTCTCTTCCCCAGGCCAGACGTGGAGGGTGATGGGAGGAGTGCAGGAGACCAGCAGTCAGTGGGCTGCTTGTTGCGGTCAGGGGTGTCGGGACCCTTCCCTGGCATTGATCCTGGGGTGGTGGCATGCCGGAGGAGGGGGAGAGTGATGGGGCCCCCCGTTTGTGTAGCTGGATTGTGTGAACTTTCCGAGAGTTCTGGGTTTTTCTAATTTTTGATAACGACCTGGGGAGCTGCATGGTAAGCTTGTTGTTTCAGGTCGAGTGGGTTGGCCGAGTGCCCAGACTCCAAGGCCGTTTGTATCATGCTAAACAGTTATCTGTGAGGTGTGAGAGTTCCTAGAAGCAAGTCATACTCTCAGAACAAAAATGGGTGCTGCTAAAAGAAACGGTGGGAGGATTGGCCAGCCTTTGATTAAGACTCTCGAGGCTATCCTTGGCAACCAGGACAGCGATCTTCCTGACTCTGAGAAGAGACAGTGTTGGGGACTTTTTGATAGTTCCTCAGCGAGAGAGTCTAGGCGGAGTGTGAGGATCTCAATTTAGTGTGCCTGCACATTCACTAGTAGCTACATTAAATTTAAACGGGAAGTAGAGAGAGTTTTCGCAGATTTCAGGCTTTTATCAGTCCTTAGAGAGGGGAAATTTGCGGTGTGTTTTCTGCAAGAGACGCATACTGTTGTTAGTGATGAACCCCACCTGGCGGATACTGGAGTGGGGAAGGGGGGGTCTACATGAGCCATCTCAGCTCGAACTCGAGTGGGGTGGCCTTTCTGTTGGCCCGAATTTTCTGTCAAATGTTTTAAAAGTGCAAGAAGTTGTGCCAGGACGTTTGCTCCATCTGGCCGTGAGCCTGGATGGCATGCCGTTGCATTTCATTAACGTATGTATGCCCCTAGCTCCGGCACGATGCAGGCCGGCCTACTTCATGGAGGTGACTGCTCTGTTGAGCACAATTGATAGGGGAGAGTGTGTCTTCCTTGGTGGGGATTTTAATTGCACACTTGAGGGCGCGAGACCGTTCTGGTACTCAGTGTGCCCCTGCTGTAGCGAAGAAGCTGAGAGGGTTGATTGAATCCTTTGAGTTGGTTGATGCCTGGCGGAACCTCCACCCTGATGTCCAACTGCTTTTTCGTGGAGGTCTGAGGGTGGTGGTTCCCGCATTGATCGAATATATATCTCACGAGCGTTTGTTTCCCGTGTCTTGGCGGCATCAATGCGGCTGGTGCCGTGCTCGGACCACTGTCTGGTGCGTGTGGGATTTCAATCCAGCGCGCGCTCGGGCTGGGTCCGCGTACTGGCACTTTAACAACAGGCTGCTGGAGGATCGGTGTTTCCGGGAAGCATTCAGTCGGTTTTGGGGGGAAGTGGAGAGAGAGGCAGAGGTGCTTCTCTTCCCCTTAGGCAGTGGTGGGACGTGGGGAAAGCTCACATCCGTCTCTTTTGTAAGGATTATACGTGGGGGTCGACCGGAAAGGCGGGACTCAGCGGTCGAGAGGCTTGAGAGGGAGATACTGGACGCAGAGTCTCGTCTGGGTCGGTTTGGTTGAAGACTCCTGCGAATGGGGAGAGTTTCAGATGAAGAAGGAAGCTTTGAGGAGCCTGCTGCTTGAGCGGTCCCGAGGCGCCTACGTGAGGTCGCGGGTCCAGATGCTGCGCGATCTAGACCGAGCTTCGCCTTTCTTTTTCTCTCTGGAGAAGGGGCGGGGAGCTCGCAAAACAGCTCGTGGAGCTGCTCGCAGATGACGGCTCCTCTGTCACTGATCCAGAGAGGATCAGTGCCTTGGTCAGGTCCTTTTATGGGTCCCTGTTCACTGCGGATAGATTCAACAGAGAGGCTCAGCGAGATCTGTGGGAGGGTCTGCCGACTGTAGATAGGGGGGTGTGGCAGATCTTCTTGATGGCCCCTTATCTCTTTGGAGGAGTTGACTCGTGCCCTGCATCAGCTCAGGAGTGGTAAGTCCCCTGGGATGGATGGGCTGACGGTAGAGTTTGGTTAGAGCGTTCTGGGATGTTCTTGGTGGAGATTACATGTTGGTTCTGGGGGAGAGCCTGGCGACCGGGGAGATGCCCCTCTCGTGGCGTAGTGGCAGTTGTTGTCCTGCTGCCCAAGAAGGGTGAACTCCGCTTGTTGAAAGGAACTGGCGCCCCGGTCTCTCTCCTATGCACAGAGTATAAAGATTTTGCACGGGCAATGGCAATTCGCCTGGGCTCCGTGCTGTCTCAACTGATTCATCCTGACCAGTCCTAACAGTCCCTGGCAGGTCCATTCAGGATAACATCCACCTGGTAAGGGACCTGATTCATCTAGTCAGGGCATGGTCAGCCAACTGCTTTTCTGTCTCTTGATCAGGAGAAGGCTTTTGATAGGGTGGAACATGAATACCTTTTCGGGACGTTGCAGGCGTTTGGGTTTGGACCACATTTTTGTGGGCCCGGGTCCGGCTTTTGTACACTGCAGTGGAGTGCCTTGTGAAGGTTAATGGTGCGTTGTTGTCTCCTTTTCATTTTGGGAGGGGGGTCGTCAGGGGTGCCCCATGTCGGGTCAGTTATAACTCGGTCTGTGTGGAGCCGTTCCTGTGTCTTCTTCGGAGGAGGTTGACAGGCCTGGCCCTGCCTGGCCCGGGGGTGGAAGTGGTTCTTTCGGCGTATGCCGATGATGTACTCCTTATGCTCACTGATCCTGGTGACCTGCGGAGGATGCGTGACTGCCAGGAGATTTTCTCGGCTGCATCTTCTGCTAGGATTAACTGGAGTAAGTGTTCTGGACTATTAGTGGGTGAGTGGCAGGTAGACTCCCTGCCAGAGGAGATGGTAATGTTTGCGTGGAGTACCACGCACCTCCTCTATCTGGGGGTGTACCTGAGTCCCACTGAGGATGCTTGGCCGGCAACAAACTGGCGGGAGTTGGAGACGAAAGTGATCACCCGGTTGGGGCGCTGGTCAGGCCTGCTTGGAGTTCTTTCCTTTCGTGGGAGGGTGTCTGGTCCTATAAACCAGCTGGTGGCCTCCATGTTATGGTACCGGCTGGCTACTCTTGTGCCGCCCTCTTTTTTTGCAACTGCTTTACAGAAGAAGCTGGTAGATTTCTTTTGCGGGGGAAATAGGAAGCACTGGGTTTTCCGCAGCGGTCCTGAGTCTCCCGTTAGAGGAGGGCGGCCAGTCCTTGGTATGTGTGCGTACCCAGGTGGCAGCTCTCCGCCTTAGGACTCTGCGGAGGTACATGTACGAAGAGAACCCACCCCCAGATGGCACGCTCTGGCCACGTATTTTTTTCCGTCGGGGGGGGGGTCGTTGTCTAAGGGGGGTCTCACGGTTCCCGGTGGCGGGTATCAGTCGACCCGCCCCTAAAGGGGTTTGCCTGTCTTCTATCGGGATGTGCGAAGAGTGAGGAATTTGGTTGTTTTCAGCCACGCGTGTTGTTCCAAGAGGGGAGGGGGTTGTCGTGGCTGCGGGAGTGGCCGGTCCTCACCCTGTCATGGCGGGTGTCGAGGAGAGGCGAGTGCCTAGAGTGGTTCTGATAGAGCTTACCCCCGCTCCGTCAGAATCTGCTCATTGGGCCTTAGGATCCGGGATATTTCTCGGGTACCGGTTCCACACAATCTAAGCCGCCTTTCTGAGATGACCAGCTTGCCATTTCGTGATGCGAAGAGACGCACACTGTACAGGATGCTCCTGCACATTCTGCACCTCCTTACCTTCGTCTCCCGTCCCGATACACCATGGCGGACGGTGTTACCACCTGAAGGCGGGAGAGGTCTCAGTGGGGGTCCTTCTATAAGCGAGTTGTTCCCCTTTACATTGGGGACCTGGGGTGGAGACTGTTGCACAGAGCGGTGGTTTGTAATAAGAACTTTTGAGTCGGTTCACGGGCTCGTCCGCAGCATGTAATTTTCTGTGGCGAGCAAGAGACCGTGTTCCACGTGTTTATGGAGTGTGAGAGGCTACTGCCCCTTGTACCAATATCTGAATGGATTGTTCCTCAAGTTCTGGTTGCATTTTTAGTCCCACGATTCTAGTGTTCGTGACACAAGGCAGGGAGTGGGGAGAGCCGAGTTGGGGGGGGGGGGGAAACTTCCCTGTTGGTTTGCTCCTGGGCCTGGCCAAGATGGCCATTCGTGGGTCCAGGCAGCGGGCGGTCGATGGTCAGGCTAGAGTCGGCTGCCTGCCCCTTTTCCCGGGCCTACGTCCGTGCAACGTGTGTCCCTGGAGCGGGAACATGCGGTGTCCACGGGGACTCTGGAGGCCTTCCGTGGGCGCTGGTCACCGCGTGGGGTTTCAGTGTATTGTGAACAATGAATGTATTGTTTGTACTATAATGGTTTTATATAGTGCCATTGTTGATTATGGTTTGATGTGTTGTATTATATGATTGTGTCAATAAAGTTTTTGAAACTAAAAAAAAAAAAGAGAGAGAGAGAGAGAGGGGGGGGGAGGAAGGGGCAGAGGAGGTGGGGAGGAAGGAAGGTCAGCGCTCCTCGGACAACATCGCCCCGCTGTCTTGGCCGTCCCTGTCTAATGCCAAAGTGCCGCTGCCAAAGAGGGTGGTGGTTGGGAGCTCCTCACAACCACCTCCTCTCCTCCGCCAGCCGACAGGTAGGTGCGGGGCTGAGCGGAGCAGCTCAAAGAACCTACAGCTATATAGGTGCAGCTGCTTCAGACGGCGGAAGGAGACTCTGTCCCCCCCCTCCGTCCCCTCCCTCCCTCCCTCCCTCCTCCCGGGCCTCGGCGTGCGAGAGGGGTTGTTTTAAAAGCGCAAGCAGCGACCGTTATCAGGGCGATAGCGACCGCTGATGGCAAATACGCAAATCCTTTCAAAGCAACCCCTCTCGCATTGCCGGAGGGCCGAGGCCGGGAGGAGGAAGGAGGAGAGAGGGAGGCCTCCTTCCGCCGGTCGCGGGGATGACGTGGAGGAGGAGACGGTGGAGTCGCTAGTGCTGCACTGTTGGGGGCCCGTCATTCGCCCCGGCCCTTCGTCACCCCGCTCCTACTATATTTGCCTCGCAACCAAAGATACTAGAGGAATACAGCCACTGCCGACATGAAACGTCAGTTCCTATTCGCCAGAGATGCTGCCTGACCCGCGGACTTACTACAGTTTTTTGCGTCTCCCGGTATAAACCAGTATTTGCGTGCCAAGCCGGGCAAAATGAGTCGCCGTTTAGGTTGCCCGGCGGCACTTTCTGTGGTCAATGGTACCCGGGCAACCGCTAATTTCGAGCCCTGATTTGTGTTTTATCTGTTTCCATCAGTCGCATGAGATGTCCTGACAATATTGAAGTCGGAGGTAGATTGAGACCATTCAAAAATAGGTGGGGACAGATAACCTCTGATCCTTTCAGTTTATTAATCAAAAATGGTTATAAGATTAAGTTTCTAGCTGATCTATTTCCTTTGGGCAAGTAAAGTCAAGACTCCCGTACATACGGTCTAAAGAGGAAACTATGGCTATCCAAGTTGAAATAGAGAAACTACATAAATATGGTGTGATGGAGCAGTCTGCCCATCAACAAGAGGGGTATATTTCTAATATATTCTCAAGGTTGAAGAATAGTGGAGGAAACGGAATCTTTCTAGGATTTAGCAAGGCTGAACACGTGCTTGGAATATACCCATTTTTAGATGGATATTTTTCTTTCAGCAAATTAGCTGATTACAGAGGATTGCTTTATGGCCTCAATCATCTCGAAGATGCTTACTATTCAGTACCAATACATGAGAGCCTTTCACAGAGTTAGCTGTTTCAGCAACAAAGGCACTCCTAGGATATCTAGGGTTGATATTCATCCAGGAAGTCCATACTGGAGCGGACAAAATCTATTACATATTAGGTTTTGTCCTAAACTCTTGCAGATATGTCTGTGACCCTACCCACAATATAAGAACAGAATATTGTAGAGGGCTATGCGCGGTGTATAAAATATCGGAAGATGTGCTTCAAAGATAATTAAAGACGAGTGGTTGGGCAACATGAATTATAGCAGCACCAAATTGGCCTATTCAACAATTGTAAATAGGTCTGCTGAAAGAAGCTTCTATATTTGCTCACAGACACGAGCAATGGTTAGTTCAATCTAACATTCATGCATTTATCACTGCATGGTTGTATGGAAAAGGTTTGTGAAGAGACACGTGTGAGCTACTTTTAAACAAAAGTGGCAGAGGTTTGGGGGATAATAAAACAAGGGAAATAGTTTTGTGAAGATGCACAACTGAACTACTTTAAGGCAGAAATAGCTGATGTTTGGAATTGCTTTCAGTTTTTTGTTTTTTTTAAGCGTCTAAGTAAAAGCACTATTAACACTGCCCACAGTGCTTTATCATTGTACCTATTGCTTGGGCTGGGACAACAAACTATTGGCACTCATCCATTGGTGTCAATGTTCATGAAAGGTGTCTTTAATAAGAACCCTCCAAGGGCCTAGATATAATGAGGTGGAATGCGAAAGTAGTTTTTTTTTTTTTTGTTTTTGTTTATTTTTGTTAGAAGTAAGTACAGTAGTCTGGTACTTAAGTACCTAATACATAAATACATATTCTCATTCTTTTACAACTTCATACTTTTAGTTCAATAATAAAAGAACAGTGAGAGAAAAAAGAAATAAAGAGTGTCGGAATAGATAGACAAGCGAGTAGAAACAGAAAACAAAAACAAAAAAAATAAAGGACAGAGGAGAGAAGTTAAAAGATTGAAAGAAAAGGAAAAAGTAAAAAGAAAAGAGAGATTAGGAGAGATCTACCTATCTCAATTTTTTGCCCATCCGTCACCCAGTTCTAAACCATTTAATTTCTAAGGTTATGTTATGTTGCACCATATGCTTGTATAAAGTTGATAAACGGAGACCAAATCTTTAAGAATTGGTCTACTTTGCCTAGTAAGAGGAATCTCATTTCTTCAAGATGTAGCGTTTCAGACATGTTTGAGATCCACATTTTTGAATGTTGGCATAGGTGCGTTTTTCCAAAATTTAAGTATAAGTTTTTTTTTCGCTGTTATTAGACCATAATTAAGAAAAGCTTCTTGGAATATAGTTAGTTTACTTCCCTCTTCCATTGATCCAAAGATAATCAATTCAGTATTGGGGTTCAATTTTGTGTTAAATAGTTTTGTAAAAATTCCAAAAATTTCATTCCAAAATGTAATACAGTTTTGTACAAGAGACAAAGGAATGTGCTATAGTGGCATTTTGAGTTAGACATTTGTTCGCAGATGTGGGGAAACATTTGAAAATATTTAATTCAGTCTTGTTTTCGAATAATATAATCTATGTTAAAATTTTAAATTGGAATTAGGTTATGTCTTACATTCATTGAACATTTGTTTTTACATATAATAAATTTTTATCCCATCTATCATTCGGATTTTTTATCAATAACTCTTGTTCCCAGTCTCTTCTAATTGCTTCTGTCGTTGGTGTTTCTATATTTAGAATTATATTATATAAGTAAGATATTAAATTGCTTGATTCTGCCTTTCTATTCATCTCCTTCCTCCAGTAGATCTGGGGTTGAAAGTTTGAATATCCTTGTAGATACTTTTTCAAATAATCTTGAATTTGAAGGTATTTGAAATATTGATTACTTTTCAAATTATATTTTAGTTGTAATTGTTGGAATGATAAAAGTTTTCCCATTTCATACATATCTCCCATCATTTTAATTCATATTCTTTCCCAATGGGCTTTATCAATAATGGATGGTTTGAATGAGGGATTATTAGCTATTGGAGAAAGAAGAGATAATTTTCTTAAATTTTAAGTTAATTTTTATTTGTTTCCAAATTCGTATTATACTATGAATAATTGGATTCTTCTTGTATATTACATTGTTCAGTTTATTGGGGAAAGAAGGATCGCTCCTATATTATAAAGAGGAACAATCCTCTTTCTCCATATCTTATCCAATCTACCTGTTGGGCAGAACACTTCCAACCAGTAGATTATATTTTTAATATTCAACATGCCCAATAATAATACAATAAGTTAGGGAGTGTCAGTCCCCCCTGATTCTTTAGATTTACACAAGTGTTTTTTTTTTAAATTCTGTGTGATTTATAATCCCATATGAAGTTTATAATATCAGAAATCTAATTTTTTGAAGAATTTTTTAGGTATGTATATTGGTATTGATTGAAATAGGTACAATATTTGTGGTAAAGAAGATCATTTTTATTGCGTTTATTCTGCCTATTAATGACATCGGCAGTGTGTCTTCCAAAATTTATCAGCCCATTTAATTTAGTTAATAAAGGCCATATAGTTTGCGTTGAGTAATGATTTATAGTTCCTAGTAATTTGGATGCCCAAATATTTAAATCTTTCTGTTGTAATTCTAAAAGGGAATTTTCAAAACAGATGTGTCGACTCTTGAGGTTTTATCGTCATAATTTCGCTTTTGTTCCAATTTATTCTATATCCTGAAAAAGAAACCGAATTTCTTCTATTAAATTTAGTATATTTGGTATGCTAGTGTGCGAATTTGTAATATATAATAATATGTCGTCTGCATATAATGAAATTTTATTATTTTGAGTGTTTGGTAATATACCCATGAATGTTCGGATGGCTTCTTATACTTTCAGCTAAAGGCTCTATCACTAGTGCAAAAAGCAGGGCGATAACGCGCATCCTGCCTATTGCCCCTTGCTAAGTAGAAATTTCGGGGATAATATATTATTAGTCAGTATTCTAGCCGTCGGCCTATCATATAGTAGTTTACCCATGAAATAAAATTATCTCCCATGTTAAATTTTTCCAAACTTTGAATAATATTGCCCAACTACTTGATCAAAAGCTTTTTCTGCATCCAATGAAAATAATTGCTAGTTCTCTTCTTCAGTATTATGTGAGTACATTATATTAGACAACCGTCTCAAATTGTTAAATGAGTATCTCTTTGGTATGAACCTGTTTGGTCCAGATTTATTAGTTTACTAACATATTTACTCAATCTTCTCGCTAGGGTCTTCGTTAATATTTTTTGGTCTGTATTTAGGAGTGCAATATATGAGCCTGGGTCTTCTAGATCTTTATCCTTTTTTGGTATAAAGCGTAATAGTTGATTCAGTTAGTGTTTCTGGTAGTTTATTTTCTTCTTTAAAAATGTATATATATAAATCTTGCAAACCGTGGAGAAATTATTTCGTAGAATCTTTTATAGAATTCATTACTAAAGCCATCTGGTCCTGGGGTTTTGCCATTCTTCAACAAACTAATTGTTTTCTTCTATTTCCTGTAGTGTAATCTAGCTCCTAATGCCTCTTGTTCCACCATATTTAATTTTGGAAGATTACAGTTATCTAAGAAATTTGCAATTTGAGTATTATTTGCAGAGGTTTTCGATGTATATAATTTTTGATAAAATTGAGCAAATATTTTGATTAATATCTTTAGGTAGTGTTAGTAAATTCCCCTTTGTCTGATTTAATTTTAGTAATTGTATTTTTCTGTGCCCTTTTTTTTCAGTTGGCGTGCTAGGAGTTTATGAGGTTTATCACCAAATTCAAAATTTTCTTGTTTTGTAATTTGAAATAATCTCTGGCCGAAATTATTCTGGCCGATAAAATTTTATTTAATTTAAATTGTAGTATTATTATCTTATTATGTTTATCTATAGTTGGTTCTTTCACATTTTCTAATTCTAATTGTCTAATTTCTTGTTCTAACTGCAATTGTTCAGTATTATTCTTTTTATTTTGGAAAGCTTGATATGAGATTATAATTCCTCTAATAAATGCCTTAAAAGTTTCCCATAATAAGGAGGGTGAAATATCTTGGTGTATCATTTGTCGCTCAAAGAAGAATCTCATCTGCTCTTTTAAATATGTGCAACCTTGTGAGTTATTTAAAATTTGGAGGTTAACCCTCCAAAACGAATTTTTATCGGGCATTCCTTCTAATTTAAAAAAAAAAGTTAACGGGGAATGATCAGAAATGATACTATTATGATATTTAGAATTATATGTATATGGAATTAGTTTTGTGTCCACTAAGAAATAATCAATACGTGAATATGTTTTATGTACTGTTGAATAAAATGAATATTCACTACTGGGTTAGTGATTCTCCATACATCTGTTATATTAGTATTTTTCATGTATGTATTTAGGAGTTCACACGTTTTAGATTTTATGTTAGTCCTTTTTTGTTTTGCTGATTTATCCAAATATGGATCTAAAACACAATTCAAATCTCCCCCTATTATCACATTTTGATGATTAAGTTCTGAAATTATATCCAAAATTTTACTAAAAAATTGGGGGTTGTCAAAATTAGGAGCATAAATATTTATCAAAGTAAGTGGAGTAGAATAAATTTCTCCGTAACTATGATGTACCTCCCCTCTTTATCTGCTATAGTATACTTTAATTTAAAATGGTATACCTTTACGAATGATAATAGCCGTGCCTCTAGATTTAGAAGTAAATGAAGAATAGTATGTTTGCCCAATCCAATTTTGCCTTCAGTCTATCTGTGTTTTGATATTTCAGATGTGTCTCTTGTAAAAAAATAATGTCACTTTTTAAGGCTTTTTAATTGGGCAAAGATCTTACCCCTTTTAATTGGTTCATTCGCGCCCCTTATATTCCAACTACAGAACGTGATTCCTCCAGTTTTCTTTTGTTTGTCGTCTTGCATTATGAATCATGTTAATACCTTTACTTCATATGGTGCAACCAAGAACCTTATAACTCCAGATGAAGGATGATCATCCGCAGTTGTTAAGTTTTGTTGGCATCTCCCCTTCAGAATAAACCTTGAAAAAGACCAGAAAGTGTAAAGTCGTGAAAAGATAATTAACAAACAAAAAGTGATATTATAATATCCAAAAATAAAGATATTATAATTAAAAACAAGCCACCAACAGGTGGTAGAAAAATTCTTATTGACTTCCGTAGATGTTTTTATATGTTTCGCTCTGCCCCCTTGACCAATTATTATTAATTGGAAGAGGAGCGATACAAAGTTTCTAAATTATATATATATATTATATATATAATAAAACGTACTCCAATAGCTAGATTAGAAATTTATCTTCCAGGAGGAAAAACAAAATAAAAAAGTAGTTTCCAACATTAATTATATACTTAGATATAACAGTAATTATGTTAATTATATATCCATATCTATCAATATGCCTAGATTTATTACAATTAAGTCCTCAAACTTTTGTATCAGACAACAGAAGGTCCCAAGGATGTTAACCAGATTCAGACCCTTGGATAATTTCCAAGTATTGAATCTCCTCCCCCCTTTACGCACAATCTAGACTAAGTCTACTGTATCCATAAAATGTGTGAATATTGTTATTAACTACTACCCAATTTTATTAATTATATTTTATGTTAGTATGTAATTAATATATTTCTTAAATCATATTCTATATTACACTAATATTCTCAATTTATTTTCCCCACCACAGTTTCTCTTCTTTGTCAGTCCTTTGTTGAAATGAAACTTAAAATCCTACCTTTTAATTAACATTCCAAAGATAAAATGCCTAGACAGTGCCTCGAGGAGGGTATGCCATTTTAACAAGAGCAGTCTTTTTTATATGTTAAAAAAAAAAAAAGAGACAAATCCTTTCTTTGTCGTTTCTCCTCGATGTTATTGTAGGAGACCAACTCCTAATGATTAGTAGTTCCTCCTCTTTTCCACGACTTCAGCTGGAAAATCACGGAAGAATCTTAGTTTGTCTTCTCCAAATATCAAATTCAACACCATGTGGAATCTTTTTCATAATTCTTCCAGGGTTGGAATGTCATGGAATTTCAAAATTATCTGTCTTGGGGGGGGGGGGGGGGGGGGGGTGGCAGTTAAGCTTGATTGGCCTATGTTTTTTTTTTTCAACCATTTATAGTTTTTCTGTGTAGCGCGTTCACATACAGATTGGTTTACTGCATGTAAACCTCAGAGCTTCGAAAGCTTCACGTAGTCTCATCATGAGACTTTGATGTAAAATAGAAAGATTAAACGAGAACTTACCGTTTGAGTTTTGATCTTTGTTTTATGAAAAGTTGGAGTGAGAGACTACGCGCCTTCCACTCCCAACCTTGAATCTCATAAAGATAATTAGGTAAGTCAAGGGTTATTAATCTGGTGGAAGTGGTCTGTGGTTTCAATTTGGTGCAAGTGGTCTGTGGTTTCATACAGTTGCTTTGAAGATTGACGTGCATGCGGGCTGGCGGGTTCTTCACGTAGTCTCTCACTGCAACTTCTCATAAAATAAAGATCAAACTTGCCACACGCAAGTACAATCTTTCTTCATATGACAGTCCTAGCATCCCAGGAATCAGTCTGGTGAACCTCCTCTGTACTCCCTGTATGGCAAGAATGTCTTTCCTCAGATTTGGAGACCAAAACTGTACGTAAAACTCCAGGTGTGGTCTCACCAAGACCCTGTACAACTGCAGTAGTACCACCTTGCTCCTCTACTCAAATCATTTTGCTATGAATGCCAACATACCATTTGATTTCTTCACTCTGCCTGCTACCCCCCCCCCCCTTCCGGTACCTGCATGCCTACTTTCAATGACTGGTGTACCATGACACCCAGGTCTCTCGATGCATCGCTCCTTTTCCTAATCAGCCACCATTCAGATAATAGTCTACCCTCCTGTTTTTTTGCCACCCAAAGTGGATAACCTCACATTTATCCACATTATACTGCATCTGCCATGCATTTTGCCCTCTCACCCAACCTATCCAAGTCACCTTGCATCCGCCTAGCATCCTCCTCACAGCTAACATTTCCCCCCAGCTTGCGTGTCATCCGCAACTTGGAGATGTTGCATTCAATTCCCTCATCCAGATCAGTAATAGATATTGTAAAATACCTGCGGGGGTCCCAGCACTGAGCCTTGTGGTACCCACTAGTCACTGCCTGCCATTCTGAAAAGGACCCGTTACTCCTACTCTTTGCTTCCTGTCTGCCAGCCAGTTCTCTATCCACATCAATACTGAATCCCCAATACCGTGTGCATTAAGTTTGCATACTAATCTCTTATGTGTGAACCTTGTCGAAAGCCTTCTGAAAGTCCATATATAAAATCCACTGGTTCTCCCTTATCCACTCTACTAGTTACATCCTCAAAAAATTCTATCTGATTTGTCCCACATGATTTACCTTTCATAAATTCCATGCTGACTTTGTCCAAAGATTTCACCACTTCCAAAATGTGCTGCTTATCCCATCTTTAATAACTGACTCTAGCATTTTCCCCACTACCGATGTTAGACTAACTGGTCTTGTAATTCCCCGTTTTTCTCTCTCCCCTCCCTTTTTAAAAAGTGGTGTTACATGAGCTACCCTCCAATTCCACAGGAAACAACTCCAGAATTTAAGAGTTTTGAAAATTTATCAATAATGCATCCACGATTTCTGGGGTACTTCATTAAGTACTCTGGGATGCAGCCTATCTGGCCCTGGGGATTTATTGTGCCTTTAATCCATTTCAAATTACCCAACACCACTTCCCGGCTAACCTGGATTTCACTCAGTTCCTCCATCTCATTTGACCCCTGGTGCCCTGCTATTTCCGGCAGATTATTTATGTCTTCCTTAGTGAAGGACAGAACAAAAGTAGTTATTCAATTGGTTTGCCATGTCCTTGTTCCCATGATCAATTCACCTGTTTCTGGACTGCAAGGACCTACATTTGCTTTAACTAATCTTTTTCTCTTCACAATACCTATAAAAATTTGATGTTTTTGCAGTCAGTTTTTATGTTCCCTGCCAGTTTTCTTTCATAATCTATTTTCCATTTCCTAATTAAGCCCTTTGTCTCTCTGCTGGACTCTGAATTTCTCCCAAGTCCTCTGGTAGGCTGCTTTTTCTGGCTAATTTGTTTGCTTCATCTTTTGTTTTGATACTATCCCTGATTTCCCCTTGTTGTCCACACCAGTCTTTAAATGCCTTCCATTGCATATCCACGGTCAAACTTTTAAGAATCAATTGCCAGTCTATCCTGGCCAATTCACGTCTCATACCCTCAAAGTTACCTTTCTTTAAGTTCAGCAACCCTTATTTCTGAATTAACAATGTCCTAACGAAAGAAACTCAACCATATTATGGTCACTCTTGCCCAAGAGGGCCACGCACAAAAAGACTGCCTAAACTAACCCTTTTTTTCCCCTCATTACTCAATACCCAGTCTAGAAATAACCTGTTCTCTCATTGGTTCCGCTACATGTTGGTTTAGAAAACTATCCCGCATACATTCCAAGAAATCTCTTCCTCAGGCATCCCTGCCAATTTGATTCACCCAATCTATATGTAGATTGAAGTCACCAATTACAACTGTTTTACCTTTGTTGCATGCATTTCTAATTTCCTGTTTGATGCCATCCCCAAACTCCACTACTACTGTTAGGTGGCCTGTACATAACTTGCCCACCTAGAGTTTTCTGCCCTTAGTGTTTCGCAGCTCTACCATATCGATTCCACATCCTCCAAGCTAATGTCCTTCTTTTCTATTGTCCGTTTAATCCCCTCTCTAACCAGCAATGCTACCCCACTTCCTTTTCCTTTCTGGTCATATCCCTCCTGAACTATTGAATAAATCCATGGTTGTTCAGCTCCCAGCCTTGGTCCACCCTGGAGGCATGCCTCTGTGATCCCAACTATATCATCCAAGTTCATTAATAGCTACTGCACATTCAACTCATCAGCACCTTTTTACGAATGCTCCTTTGCATTGAGACACAAAGCCTTCAGGCTTGGTTTTCACAACACTCTTACCCCTTATACAATTATGTTGTTGAAAAGTGGCCCTTTTTGATTTTAGCCCTGGATTTATCTGCCTGCAACGTTTACTTTTCACCTTGCTACCTATTGCTTCTACCCTCATTTTGCACCCCTCTGTCTCTCTGCTCACACATTTAAAACACCACCACCTCTTACTCTCTGTTTATTATCTTTTTCTTTCTTTCTCCCTACATGTTGTGTCTCTGAGTGATTCCCTTCTCTGCCTCCTGCCTCACACACTGTCTACTAGCTTTCTCTATTTGAGTCCCTCCCCCCAACCGTTCTAGTTTTAAAGTCTCCCCAGTAGCCTTTGCAAATCTCCCTCGCCAGGATATTGGTCCACCTCGGTTCAAAGTGGCAACCCTTCCTATTTGTACAGGTCGCATCTTTCCCAAAAGAGGTCCCAATGATCCAGAAACTTGAATCCCTGACCTCTGCACCAGTCCCTCAAGGATGCATTTATCCTCCACCTCGCTCCATTCCTACTGCTCCCTGTCGCGGTGGCACAGGCATAATCCTGAGATTGCAGCGCACCTTTGCGGTCATTACCATTATAAATCATATAACCATATAACAATTACAGCACGGAAAAACAGCCCTCTCGGACCTTCCAGTCCGTGCCGACCATTTGTTTTCCCCTAGTCCCATCTACCTGCACTAAAGACCATACCCCTCCATTCCCTTCACGTCCATATTACCTATCCACTTTACTCTTAAATGTAATTAAAATCGATCCTGCCTCCACCACTTCTGTTGGGAAGCTCATTCCACACAGCCACCACCCTCTGAGTAAAGAAGTTCCCCCTCCACGTTACCCCTAAACTTCTGCCCCATTCTCCTTAACTCTCCTCCTAACTCCCTAAATTCTCCTTTCAGGACCCCTTCTCTTTTCTACCTATGTCATTGGTGGCCTATAAGTACCACGTACCTCTGGCTCCTCTCCCTCCCATTTCAGGATATCTTGGACACATTCAGACACATCCCGGGACCCTGGCACAGGGAGCAAACTGCCATCCGGGTCTCCTGACCGCGTCCACAGAATCGCATATCCTGACCCCTAAATATAGAGTCCCCTATACTATTGCCCTCCTCTTCTTTTCCCTACCCTTCTGAGCAACAGGCCGGTCTCTCTGTGCCGGAGGCCGTCGCTGTCGTTACCCAGGTAGGCTGTCCCCCCCAACAGTGTCAAACAGCCACCGGGGGTACCTCTTGTCCCTCGCCTCTGCCCCTTGCCCCTCCGAACTCGTGACCACTTTGTCTGCCTCCGTGGAGTGACCACTCGATTTAATCCTCTCTAGGACGCGCCCTCACTCTACATGCACCCAGACAAGAGAGTCATCGAGCTGAGTAGCTCCAGTTTCTCATTTCGGTACCTTAGCGTGCCCATCTTGACACACTGGCGCAGATGTGGATGTCTGGAAGGCTATGAGACTCCATGACTTCCCACATCTGACATCCAGAACAGTAATCGCCCTGGCCCTCAATTCTCCCCCCTTAACCCATGATACAAACCAAAGTGCTGGAAGAAATCACAGGATCTGGACTCCTAATCAGCTGCTTCCCCTAGTCCATTCCTACTAATCAGCTGCCTTCTTCAAGCCCACTTCTTAAAAATGTGAATGAACATTGCAGAGTTGGGTACTCTAACCGCATCCAACCCGCCTCCTGGCCTCTGTGAAGTTTTTGTACTCACCGCCCTGTGAGTACATATTGGATAACGGCCCTGCTGTTCCTTTGGATGTGAGAGGTGGACGTGCTGCCAATGGACAATGCCATACTTACGTCCGCCCAGTTTGCATCCGACCACACATCACCTGCAAAATAGATGCATCACCCGGTCCAGTAATGACCGATGGGGGCCAACTGCTAATCTTCTGATCTGTGATATAAGGTAAGTAAATATTGCCAAATATTCCAAAATCATACTTACAATATTTAACACGAACTGAATTAATGATCTAAAGTACAGAACAAGTATCTTCAAACTAATTTGTGACCCATGCACAGATAAACATCCTATAATGGCTCAAATTGAGCCTGCCAATAAAAACACATTATTGAGTTTAATATTTTAAGCATCCACACACTGCATCCTACTGATATTGCGATTATGTCCCATACTATATGAGTCTGATACGGCTTTTCCTGCAATTTTCTTAAAGACGGAAGATGACTGTAAGCACTTAAAGTCCATCCCTATTCACCATCCAAACTAACATACTATTCCAGCTTTAATTGAGTAGCCAATATAGCATAAGTTTATTGCAACAAATACCACAGCTTTTATATGCACTTTGGCTGTACTGATCCTAACCACATGTCAGTCAATTATACCTCTCTGCAGGCCATGTGCTCTGAGCATGGCATTTGCCCATGGCATTGGTTTTAATGTAAATTATCAACTGAACACTATAACTGAATCGTGCATGATATCCTGCATTAAACAGCAAACTATAATTATGTAGCAAAGTAAAAACAACTTACTCAACACCGTAAACAGTGATTCTCTGCTGCAAAAACTTCATCCAATCCCGATGTGATATATTTTTGGCTGCAGCAAAAGGCTGTCACCGCATTCATCCAAATGGCCAAATATATAGAACCCAAATAGGGCACTCCAACAGTTATACTGACTGTTGCCCTCCTTGTCCCTCTTTTCTTATGAAATGGGTTGGTGGAAATGGTCGCTATAGTGGTTAATTTTTTGACATGAGTCATAAAAACATAGAAACATAAGAAACATAGAAAATTGGTGGCAGGAGGAGCTTATTCGCACCCTATCGAGCCAGCACCGCCATTCATTGTGATCATGGCTGATCGTCCCCAATCAATAACCCGTGCCTGCCTTCTCCCCATAACCCTGATCCCACTAGCCCCTGGAGCTCTATCAAAATCTCTCTTAAATCCATCCAGTGAAGTATGCCTCCACTGCCCTGTGGCAGGGAATTCCACAATTTCACAACTCTCTATTGAAAAGTTTTTTTCTCACCTCAGACTTCAATGGCTTCCCTTTATTTGTAAGACATGTGGCCCTGGTTCTTTCTGGACCATCGCCCAACATTGGGAAACATTTTCCTGCAACTAGTTAGTCCATCCATTAAAATTTTATAATTTTCTATAATGTTTATATGTTCCTCATCTTCTAACTCCAGTGAATACAAGCCTAATGTTTTCAATCATTCCACATACGAACACTCCACCATCCCAGGGATCAATCTCGTGAAACCTACGCTCACTGCCTCACTCAAGGATGTCCTTCCACAAATTAGGAGACCAAAACTGTACACAATATTCCAGATGTGGTCCCCACCAGAGCCCTTATACAATTTCAGAAGACCTCTTTACTTCTTACTGAATCCTCTTGTTATGGAAGGACAAACATTCCATTAGTCTTTCTTCACTGCCTGCTGTAACCTGCAAAACACGCCAACTTTCAGTTGACTGGTGTACCAGGACGCCCAGGACTGGCGCACCCCCCCCCCCCACTTACTAACCTAACCTCATCGAGATTAATGAGGGTCTGAAGAAGGGTCTCGACCCAAACGTCGCCAATCCTCCTTCGCTCCTAAGATGCGCTGCACCTGCCTGACTTCTCACAGCCTTTTCTCATCGAATAATAAACTGCCCCCTATTTTTTACCGCCTGTGGATAACCTCACATTTATTCTATATTAGACTGCATCTGCCTACGCATCTGCCCACAAAAACACTCGACCTTCGCAGGTCACCCTGCAACCTCCAACATCCACTTTACAGTTCCACACTGCCACTCAGCTTTGTGTCATCCACAAATTTGCCTAGTGTTGCTCCTAATTCCCTCTTCAAATCAATAAATATATATGTGTAAACAGTTGCGGCCACCAACCCAAGCCTTGCGCACTCAATTGAGCCCTCACAAATGAAGCACCATCCACTCGCCACTGCCTGCCATTCTGAAGCAAACGTCCGTTCACTCCTTACTCTTTGCTTCCTGTCCTTCCAGGCACACGGAACTCGCTACAAAATATAAGGGGAGACCGGTGACGGCGGACATCATTTTTTGGCGGCCACATCACCACACACATGGCGCGAGGCTTCGTAGGCATCATCCATGCTAAATGCAACTCAACTCTGCCTGTCTCGCTTGGTTAACCCTACAAGCCCTGACTGACTAGAAACGAGATACCCAGCACGCATGCTCCACGCTGGTCATATTTCCCGCAAGCCCAGGGCAGGTTAAACCTGGCCGGACAGGCAGAGTTTGAGATGGGTTTAGCGCTGCTTCTACTGCGCTGGCTGTGGCCCTGGGGGTACAGCGCCGTCTGTTTGCCGACGTCTCTGGCCATCTGTGGGGTGGGTGCACACGGGTGGACGGACAGCAGCGGTGACCCGGCCGGGATTGATCCTGGCTGCCGATGAGGCGCCTGGTATGTGCCACTTCTCCTCTCCTCCTATCATCGCACTGAATCATCATGTCCGCCCCCATTGCCTGCTGACCGAAGTCTCTCTTGTCCATCGGCGCCCTCGATCAGCAGTAACCACCTCCACTGGTTCTCCCCGGAAACGGAGATTTTAAATCCGGGATGACAAAAACTTGGGGGGGAAGTCCTCCACCTCTCAAAACATTGGGGGGGATGTTCCCATCAGCCGCCCCCCCCGCCGTTTTCAGAGCCCCAGCCAGTGTCTGCCAACCAATTTTCTATCCAACAACCCACCCCCAATACCATAGCTGTAATTTTTTAGTCCACCAGTCTCCCGTGCAGGACCTTATCAAAGGCTTCTGAAAGTCTAGATACACTATAATCACTTGCTCCTCCCTTCACCCCTTTATTCTCACTTGTATTCACTAGCCAAAGTGGCGAAGTGGCGGCGCTGCCTCAAGAGCTGCGCCACGTCACAGTCCGTCTGTCTTTTCCTTTTTTTTTTGTTTTCTCCTTTGGTCTTTTAGATGTATGTTTAGTTATTTTATTGTGTATGTGTGGGGGGTGGGAGAAACTTGTTTTTTTAGTTCTGTCTCGGGGGATGCGACGTTTTCTACTTTGTCGTATCCCCGTCTCCGTTTCCGCCCTGCGCTGAGTCCCGTTCACGGAGCTGGACATCCGACTGGGAACCAACCTCGAGGCTCCGGAGGCAGAGCAGGCTTAGAACTTACTTACCATCGAGAATCTCCGACTTTGGCTGTGAAGCGCTGCGGCGACGGCCCGACTCCGGAGCCCGGAGGCCTTCGCTGCGGTGCCCCAGTGGAGACAACATCGGAGCCTCGCAGATCCCCGGTGGTGCCGATTCTCCGGAGCTCCCGCAACAACAGCTTCGTCCGCAGGAAAAAACTGGAGGGTGGGCAGCTTCGTCCGCCCCGGGCCGCGGAGTTTTGAAAACCGGCCCCCTTTCGTGGAGCACTGGATTCGGCCGCGGGACTTTACCCAATCACCCGGCGTGGGGGCCTACATCGAAAGCCTGGGATCGCCTCAACAGCAGGGATAATAAGGAATGAAGAATAAGGTACTTTAAGACTTTTGCCTTTCATCCAGTGAGGAAGTGCCTGTAGACTCACTTGTATTGATGTTAAACTGTGTTCATTGTGTGTTCTGTTGTTTTATTTTTTTGTTTATGACTGCAGGGTACGTAATTTGGCAAACTGGAGACAGTTTTGAAGACATAAAGGATACTTGATACTTGTGGTTGATTCATATAAACTAGTTCAGCTCAATCTTTACAACCTAGACTCGCCTACTTGAGCCCGAGGACCTATTAGGGAGTGGGGGCGTCCTGGTAACACAAGTAATCGGTTATCATTCTGCAGGGTCCATTTTGTAATTTCCTAGGCTGTGAGTGATCATCTAAACCTGATTTAGCTGGTATCGGGGAGGGATTCTGGGGGGAGACGGGGGGGGGGTTTTTTTGTTTATTGTTATGAATAAGGTTTTGTTTTGAGCTTGGATGAAGGTCAAAAAAAATAATGGTTGTTAGAGAGTGAGTTTTGAAAATGGGGAAATTTAGGGTCTGGTAGGCCAAATGCAGCATTTATTGTTCTGCATAGGTTAAAGTTATATCATCCAAGGTGTGGTAGTTATTTAAATATTGGTTCATAGTTTAACAAATGATATAGGCTAGCCTATTGGACACCAGGGACTAGGGAGTCCATTTTTTGGTGTCTGGTTACTTATGCAGACGGGACTATTTGTCTGGCGTAACCCATTTTTTTGTACTTTATAACTCAACTTGTTAATTTGGCATTATTTTTGAGTGGCACCTTCTCGTCTATATGCTAGCTCCATTTTTAAGCCCTTTGGGGGGGGCTGCCGGGCTTTTTGCAGCGTAACAAATGTCTGCCGTTTGTGTTGTTGAAAAGGCGTTGTACCACACTCATGGTATTTTAGCATCCATTTTTGCCCCTGGGAAGTACCCAAGGTCTACATGCAGCGGTGGTACCCGACAGACCCCAATTCCGTTCATTTTCTGGTGACCCCCTAAACACTCCCCATAGTCAGACATTGGTAACCTAGTTCGTCTAACCTAATTTTTCCCCCCCCCGAGCTGAAGGTCTATAAGGGTAAGCCATTTAGAACGAGATGAGGAAAAAAACTTTACTTCACCCAGATAGTTGTGAATCTTTGGAATTCACCTGCCACAGAAGGCAGTGGAGGCTCAATTCACCAGGATATATTCAGAGAGAGTCAGATTTACTCTTGGCTAATGTAACTAAGGGATTTGGGGAAGCAAGCAGTAATGGATTTTAGATGATCAGACCATGATCATATTGAATGGCGTGCTTGGCTCGAAGGGCTGAATGGCCTACCTCCGGCACCTATTTTCTGTGTTTCTAGTAGAAGCTGCCTGCTATTGGGGTCTTCGTTGATCAAGGAGGTTGGAGCAGGGAAGAACTGTGTACTAAATTGGTGAAGAGCTACAAGAAAATTGCAGCTTTGGCAACAGGAGACGAGCGCACGGAACGTCTTGAGGGCAAGCCCACAGCGGCACAGTGCGGTGGAGCAGCGTGGAGGGACCTCGTACAAAACCGTCCCTTGGCCAGGCCCACCCTGCAACGTTAGCCAGACCAACGGGCCTTCATGACCAGCTGCACCTAAAGCAAAACAGTGCCAAAACTTGGCGACTCTCTTTGTTTATGTCTGGTTGGATTATTTCTATACAATTTTACACCTTAATCCAGGATTGCAACTCTTCAACCCTGTCTCACACCTTCCACTTTTATCTCCAAACCAATCTACCTACCCGTCCTTGTTCATCTGTTGCTGACCCCGTTTTATTCTGACCATTACTTACCTTCGGTTCCCTCCACTATACTTTCAGTCTGAAGAAGGAACCGACCCGTAATGTCACTCATCCATTTTCTCCAGATGTGCTACCTGACCCGCTGAGTTACTCCAGTACTTTGTGCCTACCTTTGGTGTAAACCCGCATCTGCAGTTCCTTTCTACACATTCCTATCAACGGTACTTAATCCAGGATTGGCCTTATATATATCGTAATACTTTGCTGAACTGTATGCAAATGATTTCACTGTACCTCGGTACACGTGACAATAAAGAACCGTTGAACAAGTGTAAACTTTATTAACAGCGGCTCAAGGCTGAAGTGCAAGTTTTAGATTTTAGACTTTAGAGATACGGCGCGGAAACAGGCCCTTCAGCCGACCGAGTCCTAGCACACTAATACTAATCCTACACACTAGGATAAATTTTACATACATACCGAATCCAATTACCCCACAGCCCTGTAATGACTTTGAAGAGTGGGAGGAAACCAGAGCACCTGGAGAAAACCCATCTCTCTCTCTCCCCTTCTCTCTCTTCCCCTCTCCCTCTCTCCCTTCTCTCTCTTCCCTCCTCCCCTCTTCTCGCCTTCTATCTCCTCTCCCTTCTCTCTCTGCTGCCCCTCCCCCTTTTCTGCCCCTCTCAATCCCTTCTCTCTCTCCGCTTCCCTCTCTCCTACCTCCTCCTCTCCCCCTCCTCCTCTTTCCTTTCTCTCTTTCTCTCCCTTCCTCTCTACCCCCCCCTCTCTCAGTCTCCAACACCCGCCTCTATCTATCCTTTCTCACCCCTCTCCCCCCCCTCTCTATCTCTACCCCCCTCTCACCTCCCACTCTCTCCTCCCTATCTCTCTTTCTTTCCCCTCATCTCTCATCCTCCTCGTCTATTCCCCCCATCTCATCCCCCTTCTTCTTCCCCATTTATCTCTCTCTCCCCCCCCCTTCTCTCTTTTTCCTCCCCCCCCTTCTCTCTCTCTCCCCCCCTCTCTCTCTCTGTTCCCCCTTCTCTCTCTCGGATCCCCCCCCTCTCCCTCTCAACCACATGCAGATCGGCTATGGAAGTTGAGAAAACTGGCAACCGGTCCGTGTGAAAATACAGTACCTATCAACAATGCAGTCACTTGAAACCAGCTGCCGCAAGCTCTTCCCACGGGACGGGTTTTAACTCGGCATTAAAACTCAAAACAGAGCTACATGATTTAAAAACAAAATGTTAGATGTATAAATCGTTCTTTTCTTACATTCGGGACCTGGTTAATTACTGGGGCATTTTTTCCCTGTCCTAACTGCCTTTGCTTTAGCCAGTGGTCACATCCAATCCATCCTCCCCTTCACAAAGATATGAGGATTTCAATTGAGCGCACTTGGGTGAGTGGATGCAAGACAGCATGTAAAAGCGTCTCTTCTAGGCGCGCAATACATGAAGCGATGAACTGAGACAATTGTCACACCAAAGATAGACACAAAATGCTGGAGTAACTCAGCTGAACAGGCAACATCTCAGTGAGAAGCATGGGTGGTGTTTCGGGTCGACGACTGTTTCAGATCAATCTTCACGGGGAGGAGATGGAAAAAGGGAAAAACCTAGGGTGCAGATTCCTCTCTCGGGCAGCACGGTGGGGCAGCGGGTGGAGCTGCTGCCTCACAGCACCAGGGGCCTGGGTTCGACCCTGACACAGGGCTGTCGTGTGGTAGATGCATGTTCTCCCTGGTGACCGCAAGGCTTTCCTCCGGCTTCAATCCCACATTCCAATAATGAGCAGGTTTGTAGGTTAATTAGCTTCTGAAAATTCCACAAATGTGTAGATAATGGTGAAAGTGGGGATGACATAGAACGAGTGTACGGGGTGATCGGTGGTCCTCCATGGTATCGATGGGCCGAAGGGCCTGTTTCCATGCTGCGTCTCTAGACCTAAGGCCCCATCCTCACCCCCTGCTTCCAACAGAGACGGCTACCCCTGGTCACCCTGATGCCCGTAATCTCATGGGGGAAAAAAAAAAAAAACCATCAGTGGCTTTAACTAATTTCTTTCCTTCCAAGGAAATTTCATGCCTCCTTTTTTTTAACCTAAATACTCTTCTCTACCCTCTCATCCTCAGCTGCTCACCCTGAACGCTGTTGCCCCATGACATTAGACTTTAGAAATACAGCGCAGAAATCAGGCCCTTCTGTCCACCGAGTCCCCGTGACGACCAGCAAGCGATCCCCGTACACCAGCACTATCCGACACACACTAGGGACAATTTACAATTTTACCAAAGCCAATTAACCTTCAAACTGTATGTCTGTCGTGTGGGAAACCTATTGGATTTGGAGTTCCCAATGTGGGCTCCTGTACATCGGTGAGACCAAGCGTAGACTGGTGACCCATCTACATTAGTTTTAGGAGCAGAATTAGTCCATTTGGCCCATCGTCTCCACAATTCATCAAGCGCACATCGCACACACGTGCAAGGCTTCGGCCTGGGCCCTGCGACGTAACATCGGGAGCTGACTGGTTGGCGACGACGCCGAACTCCAGGCAACAGCAGCTTCGCCCGCCCCCCGAAACGTGGGCTTGAATGACGACCGTTTACGGGGTCTTTCATCTGCCGGCGGGGGGGCTTTTCAACATCGAGGAGCCTTGATCGCCTCTATCTATGCAGCAGTTTTGATATTTAAGCCAGCGCCGGGCACGCGAAAGTCCCCGCGATCGTGCGATTCAACCCTTAGATAGCGTCTGATGAAGGCCGGATTACGAAACATGGGGGGGGATTGTCCCACACCTCTCAATGCAATGGGGGGGATGTGTCCCCCGTCCCCCTGCTGCCTGTATGGTGTTTGTACTTTCTCCCCGTGACCTGTGTGCGTTTTCTCCTGTTACTCCGGTTTTCCTTCCCACATCCAAAGGACTACAGGGTTGCCCAGGTTAATTGGCTTCAGTAAAAAATGTAAATTGTCCCTAATATGAGTGCAGGATAGTGTTGGTGAGCTGGGACCGCTTGTCAAGAGGTCGCGTGCACTCGGTGGGCATTGTTTCAACTCCCCTCCCCATTCCAACGCTGACCTTCCCTGGCCTGGGCCTCCTCCATTGCCAGAGTGAGACCACAAGCAAACTGGAGGAAGAGCACTCATATTCCACTTGGGTAGCTTGACTAATGTAATGGTACGAAAGAATAACTTGTCAATTTTAGGTAACTCTACGAACCCTTCCCCACCCCCTGCAACCTCCACCACTTTCTGCCCCCCTTCCCCCTCTCTGTGCACACTGCTACATGTGGTAATAAAGGACCATTGAAGAAGCGTAAACATTATTATCAGCGCTAAAGGCTGGAGAGCAGGTTTTAGACTTTAGACTTTGAAAGTTTTTGAGCTGATCACTGTCCACCGTTAGTGTGGACCAAAGTAAACGACTTAGCCTTCAGCATTGACTCGGAATGATGCACCATAAACTGTTGCATTTTATTAGTGCTTTATTTATTATTTTAATGCTTTAGCTCTGATTATTACAGCATGTTGAAGCAATATTGATCAGAAACGGTGGCGCAGCGGTAGAGTTGCTGACTTACTAAGTGGCAGAGACCGGGTTCGATTCCCGATTACGGTGCTGTTGGAGGGAGTTAGTACGTTCTCCCCCTTGACCTGCGTGGATTTTCGTTTTCGGTGCACTGGTCTCCTCCCACACTCCAAAGACGTACAGGTTTGTAGGTTAATTAACTTGTTGTATAATCCGTAAATAGACCCCAGTGTGTTAGTACCTACGTTAGTGTGCGGGATCGCTGGTCGGCTCGGACTCGGTGGGGCCGAGGACATGTTCTGCGCTAAATTGAACTAGAAATATTGACCAGAAAAGGTGCCCAATGATCATAAAGCATTAAATGAAATTAAAAATTTTGCATATGTTGGAACTCTGAAATGCAGGAGTGTATCCTGCTAAATAAATCAAATGCAGCTCATCTATGGTGCTTCTTACACAACAATTAGTTCTCACCCACTTTTTAGTTTTACACTCTGTATTATACACTTGTGTAGAAAGATGGCGTCCAACCAGGGATTATTTGGGGTGCTAACCCACTAGAAGCAGATCTTACAATCACATATTTCAATCTCTACTCTGCACCAACATTTCTTACCTGTGGACGCTCGATTGTAATCATATATTGTCTTTCGCTGACTGGTTAGCACGACAACAAAAGCTTTTCACCTGCACTCGTTACACGGGACAATAAACTAAACTGAACTAATCTCCCCTTTGCTCTATCCTATTGTACTTGAGTTTAAACGGTGTACTTATGTACAGTATTCTTGATCTGTTTGGATAGACAAGCAAACAAAGCTTTTCAGTTGTAAAAATCCCTTTTTTGTACACGTGACAACAATAAACTTAATCCTAAACTTTTAACCCCAGAATTTAGTGGACAAACAAATTAACGTCCAGGAGAATTTGTGTCCATTTGAGTAAGGGCTGGAAATCCTGCCGGTGCTCTATTCTGACCATCGCATAGGACGCACGTGAAATGGCGTCAATCTCCACAACGCAGCTCTGATCCACCTCTGGTGAATGTGAAGGTTTGTTGAGAGATGGGTTCAACTTGTTGATCAGTCAGAGGAACGGGCACCAAACCTGCAGATGATCATTCAAACAAAATGTCATTTCACGTGTCTCATTAAGGCACCGCACCAAAGCTTGGTCAGACTCTCGTAATAATCATGAGCATCCAACTCCACAACGCCCTGAAAGTGGTCGCACAAGTAGATCGAGCGGTCGAACAAGGGCACGGTAAGCTGAGGAGGAAGTGCAGAGTGGTTTACACGACGATAGACCAAAAAAGATGGGGGATCAGCGGGATCAGGCTGCATCCGTGGAGAGAAGAAAATAGGTGAAGTTTCGGGTCTGAAGAAGGGTCTTGGACCTGAATGTCACTTATTCCTTTTCTCAGAGATGCTGCTGACCGCTGAGTTGACTCCAGCTATTTGTGTCCTGTCACCGTATACTATGCTTGCCTTCATAGGTCAAGCATTGAGTATACGGAGTCATAGGCGCGCACATCATGATGTCTCCAGCATTTATAGTCGGACTCGGCTTATATTTGGGTTAATGTGTTTGGCTCGTATCACACGTGTGTGTAGACCTTTCAAAAGGGCGACACTCATTGCCCCCATTGCTGTAAGGGATGTGGAGCGCTTTGGAAAGGGTGCAGAGGAACGGTGCCCTCCTGGACTAGAGGAGATCTATTAGACAACAGGAGTAGCGTGCAGGCATGCTATTTTTTTCCCTTTTACACAGATCAGGCGCACTGCTGATGTGCTGCCCGAGGGACCTTGCTGCCGTGAGTGGTGGCTTGAGGCACGATTGTGGCATTTTTGAGGGGACTTTTGGATCGGGCCGATGGATATGCAGAGAATGGGAGGCAGATAGGATTGGCCTTGGCATCGTGTTCTGCACAGGCACCGTGGACCGAAAGGGCCTCTGTTCCTGCGCTGTACTCGTGTTAACAGTTTTCTATGTTCTTTGTTCTAGCGAGGAAGGGTTGAGGAAGGACCTTCTCGCCCTTACTCCTGGTCCTGGTATCTCCAGCCTAAGTAGAAGGGCGCAATTCACGAAGAGCGCTGAGATATTCTTCGTTGCCACGATCAATCCGCAAGGGCCTTTCATAGCATTCAACAGCTTCAGAATTCTCCCTGGCTTCTCGGTGAAGAAACCCCAGGATACCCCAGGCTCTGCTGTTGTGCGGGTTCCTGCTAATTTGACTTCTAGCAATCTGCTCCAAACGTAGAGTAATAATTTTCCTATGTTTCGTGCCGCGCCGGATTTTAAGCCTTCCATAAAATGGTGGATGGCGTTTTGATTCAGATTTGGTGTGATACAGTTTCATATAATCCAAGCTGTATCTCTATTGCCTGCTTATTATCTGTAAGTAACAGTAACATCCTCTAAACTCTGGATGGTGGCTGTTGTATATCTCCACGCCCTGTATGATTTCACCATTCATTAAGCAGATCCGGCAAATCCAGCTGTGCAAATATATACGATGGCTCCAGTTCAAATGCTGTTCCAAAATGGAGCTTGCAATGGTTGATCAACAGCCTCCACGCCAGGGTCTCCACTGCTTTATTTTTACACAGAGCCAATAGCTTTCCCCTGTAACACAAACCCATTTGATGGTGCAAGAAGGAAGAGTGCGGAGTGAATTCTAGGGCTTTCTTCAACAGCCCTATCGCTTTCATCAACATCTTGCTGTGTTTCTGTTAAAACTTTGCTGCATAGCGGAGCACAAATGGAGAATCTGGGCTTGTCCGCAACGCTTGTTCAACCAATTCTTCGCTTCTGCCTGTTGAGCTGGGAAACTCTTGGAGCCTGAGGGCCAGCATCACCCTGGCTACAGATTCACCCGGATCGAGCTCCAGCACCCGTCTCAGCTGTCTCACCGACTGACTCACTTCGGGATTTTTCAGGATCCCGGAAATCGATTCCAGACGGTACAGAGCGGTGGCGTAGCCCAGGTTCCACTCCGTGTTGTCGGGATCTTCCTCCAGAGCCCTGGCGAAACATTCCTTCGCCTCCTCATAGCACTGAGAGCGGGAGCTCAGCAAAGACCACCCCATCTCCCCCCACACCTCGGGCACCATTGCCTTGACGTGCGGGCCCTGGGTGAGGGGGCCACACATCACCTCCAGCTTGTCGAGGTAGGACTGGGCCTCGCTGAGTTGCCCCATGTGGTAATGCAACCCAGGCCCGGTTGCCATGGGTGACGATGCTCCTCCTCTCAAATTTCCATCCCCGTGGATTCCCTCAGTCGTCTCTCCGCCTCCTCTAAGTCACGGAGAGCTTCTTCGCAGTTGCCCTGCCGGTAGTTGATGTAAGCCAGCTGGTTGTGCGGCACGCCTTGGTGCTTCCCGCCGATGATATAATCGAATCCTGCAACTTCTGCTTCACACTGTCCAGTCGACGTCGTCTATCTGTGGGCCCCAGTGAAGTGGCACTGAAGTGGCCGAGCTTCACCAACAGGACTCCCTCAGTGTGTCGCTGCAAGAGAGCACAAGGTGATCAATGGGACAACACACAAAAAGCTGGAGTAGCTCAGTGGATCAGGCATAATCAAGGACGAGTCGCACCCTGGCCACTCCCTCTTCTACCCTCACCCATCAGGAAGGGTGAAAACGCACACTCCAGATTCAGGACAGTTCCTTCCCAAGCTGTTATCAGGCACCTGAACCATCCTATCACCAATTAGAGAGAGGTCCTGACCTTCCAGCTACCTCATCGGTCTATCTATTATCGGACTTTACCTTGCATTAAACGTTAATCCCTTTATCCTGGGATCTGTGCGCTGTGGACGGCTTGGTTGTATCATGTATAGTCATTCTGCTGACTGAATAGCGCATAACAAAAAAAGCTTGGTGGAGGGGCTGCTCCTCAAATTCTTGCTGCATTTCAGCCCCACGCGTCTGATCTTAGGTTTTCCCGGTATGGAAGGAGGAGGTTCGGTCGGTTGTTCAATGGAGGGAGGAAGGGGACCTCCCTGTTGGTTTGCCCCTGGACCTTGCCAAGATGGCCATTCAGCCAAGATGGCCGCTGACATGTCCCCAGCAACGGACAGTCGAGGGTTCTGCCTCAGTCGTCTGCCTGCCCCTCTTCCGGGCCTACGTCAGTGTCCACCGGGACTCGTGGGGCAATAGACAATAGGTGCAGGAATAGGCCATTCGACCCTTCGAGCCAGCACCGCCATTCAATATGATCATGCCTGATCATCCCCAATCAGTTACCCCGTTCCTGCCTTCTCCCCATTATCCCCCGATTCTGCCATCGTTAAGAGCCCTATCTAGCTCTCTCTTGAAAGTATCTCCGCCATCTATCCAGTGAAATGGCCTCCACCACCCTCGTGAGGCAAAAGAATTCCACAGATCACAACTGTGTGAAAAAAGTGTTTCCTCGTCTCCGTTCTAAATGGCTTACCCTTATTCTTAAACTATGGCCCCTGGTTCTGGACTCCCCCAACATCGGGAACATGTTTCCTGCCTCTAGCGTGTCCAAACCCTTAACAATCTTATTATGTTTCAATAAGATCCCCTCTCATCCTTCTAAACTCCAGAGGTACAAGCCCAGCTGCTCCATTCTCTCAGCATATGACAGTCCGCCATCCCGGGAATTAATCTTGTAAACCTACGCTGCACTCCCTCAATAGCAAGAATGCCCTTCCTCAATAAGGAGACCAAAACTGCACACAATACTCCCGTATCATTAAGGCCCTGTATAACTGCAGAAGGACCTCTTTGCTCCTATACTCGACTACCCTTGCGAATGGCATGTTGGCCTTTATAACATTCTTCACTGCTGCTGTACCTGCGTTGGTTACTTTTATAGACTGATGGACAAGGACCCCCCAGATCCCGTTGTAACTTCCCCTTTTCCAACGACGCCATTTAGATGGTAATCTGCCTTCCTGTTTTTTATTCCAAAGTGGATAAACCTCACATTTATCACATTAAACTTCATCTGCCATGCATCTGCCCAGTCCCCAAACCTGTCCAAGTCACCTTGCATTCTCATAGCATCCACCTTCACGCTGCCACCCAGCTTTGTGTTATCTGCAAATTTGCTAATGTTACTTGAATCCCTTCATCCAACTCATTGATGTATATTGTAAATAGCTGCGGTCCCAGCGCTGAGCCTTGCGGAACCCCACTAGTCACTGGCCCGCCATTCTGAAAGGGACCCATTACTCCTTACTCTTTGTTTTCCAGTCTGCCAACAATTTTCTATCCATGTCAGCACTCTACACCCAATACCATGTGCCCCAATTTTGCCCACTAATCTCCTGTGTAGGACGTTATCAATGCTTTCTGTAAGTCCAGGTGCACTACATCCACTGGCACACCCTTGTCCATTTTCCTAGTTACATCCTTAAACAAATTCCAGAAGATTAGTCAAGCATGATTTCCCCTTCATAAATCCATGCTGACTCAGACCGATCCTGTTACTGCTATCCAAATGTGCGGCTATTTCATCTTTTATAATTGACTCCAGCATCTTCTCCACCACCGATGTCAGGCTAACTGGTCTATAATTCCCTGTTTCTCTCTCCTGCCTTTCTTAAAAAGTTGGATAACTATACCCTACCCTCCATCCCACAGGAACTGATCCTGAGTCTATAGAACATTGGAAAATTATCACCAATGCATCCATGATTTCTAGAGCTAATTCCTTAAGTACCCTGGGATGCTGACCATCAGGCCCTGGGGATTTATCAGCCTTCAGTCCCATCAGTCTACCCAACACCATTTCCTGCTTAATGTGGATTTCCTTCAGTTCCTTTGTCACCCCAGATCCTCTGGCCACTACTATATCAGGAAGATTGTTTGTGTCCTCCTTAGTGAAGACGGATCCAAAGTACCTGTTCAACTCATCTGCCATTTCCTTGTTCCCCATAATAAATTCACCTTTTCGGTCTTCAAGGGTCCAACTTTGATCTTAACTAATTTTTTCCTCTTCACAAACCTAAAGAAGCTTTTACTATCCTCCTTTATATTCTTGGCTAGCTTACCTTCGTACCTTATCTTTTCTCCCCGCATTGTCTTTTAGTTATCTTCTGTTCGGAAGTGGTGGCGCTGCCTGGCAGCTGCGGCTCACCAGTCCCTCTGTTTTTTATTTTATTTTTGTCTTTTTGTGTCTGTTTTAGTGATAATTTTGGTTTATTAGGCTGTGTATGTGTGTGGGGGGGAGGGGTGAGGGTGGGAGAAACAGGGTTTTAGTCTGTCCCTTCGGGGGGGATGCGACTTTTCTTGTCGTATCCCCCGTCACAGTCTCCGTCTGTGCTGGCGCCCTAATGGCAGCTGGCGGCCACGGAGCTATGGCGGCCTTCCAGCTTCCAGCAGCGGCGGCACAGCTTCGGAGCTTCAGCGGCAACCTGGCTTTCGGGGCTGCGGTGCTCCAGCAGCGTTCCGGCGGCGGCCTGGCTTTGGGGCAGCGGTGCTCCAGCGGCGACCTGGCTTCGGAGCTGCGGTGCTCCAGCAGCGTTCCGGCGGCGGCCTGGCTTCGGGGCTGCGGTGCTCCAGCGGCGACCTGGCTTTCGGGGCTGCGGTGCTCCAGCGGTGCTCCAGCGGCAACCTGGCTTTCGGGGCTGCGGTGCTCCAGCGGCGACCTGGCTTCGGGGCTGCGGTGCTCCAGCTGCGATCTGGCTTTCGGGGCTGCGGTGCTCCAGCGTTCCAGCGGCAGGCCCTGTGGTGGTGTTCCGGCATTCCGGCGATGGCGGTGGCGGCAGCCCGGCTTTGGAGGCTCGGCCGCGGGCCTGGTGGACGGCAACATCGGAGGCCTGGATCTCCTCAGCGCAGAGGGAGAACAAGGAGGGAAGAAAACAGAGACTCTAAGACTTTTGCCTTCCACCACAGTGAGGTGGTGCCTGGTGAACTCATTGTGGTGGATGTTAAATATGTGTTTATTGTGTGTTTTGTATTTTTATTATATGTTATGACTGCAAAGTAATGAAATTTTGTTCAGACCGATAGGTCTGAATGACAATAAAGGATAATCTAATCTAATCTGTTGCTCTTTAAACATTACCCAATCCTCTTCCTTCCCGCTCATCTTTGTTACGTTGTACTCACTGTGATGGATGTTAAACTGTGTTCATTGTGTGTTCTGTTGTTTTATTTTTTTGTTATGACTGCAGGGTACGTAATTTTGGTCAAACTGGAGACAGTTTGAATGACAATAAAGGATACTTGATACTTGTGGTTGATCATATAAACCTGGTTCAGCTCATATCTTTACAACCTAGACTCGCCTACTTGAGCCCGAGGACCTATTAGGGAGTGGGGGCGTCTGGTAACGCCAAGGTAATGGGTTATCATTCTGGCATGGGTCATTTTGTATTTCCTAGGCTGTGATTGATCATCTAAACCTGATTTTAGCTGGTACCTTTAATATCTAGGCTAGTCTATATTGGCCCAAGGGTCCATTTAGGGGGTCTGGTAGGCCCAATGCAGCAGATAATTGTTCTGTCATAGGTTAATTTATATTCTCCAAGGTGTGGTAGATCATTTAAACTTTGTTTCAACTGGTACCCACAATATCTAGGCTAGCCTAGTTGGACACCAGGGACTAGGGAGTCCATTTTTTGGGTGTCTGGTTCCTGTAGTGCAGCGGACTATTTGTCTGGCGTAACCCATTTTGTACTTTATGAACTCAACTTGTTAATTTGGCATTATTTTTGAGTGGTACCTTGCTCGTCTATATGCTAGCCCATTTTTAAAGCCCTTTGTGGGGGGGCTGCCGGGCCTTTTGCAGCGGTAAAAATGTCTGCCGTTTGCGTTGTTGAGAAAGGCGTTGTACCACACTCATGTATTTAGCATCCATTTTTTGGCCCCTTGGGGGGTACCCAAGGTCTACATGCAGCGGGTGGTACCCGACAGACTCCCAATTCCGGGGATTGTCCCACACCTCGCAATGCATGGGGGGGATGAGGATGGGGCCTTAGGTCCCATCCTCATTAGGTCTCCCCCGTCCCCCTGTTGCCTGTATGGTGTTTGTACATTCTCCCCATGACCTGTGTGCGTTTTCTCCTGTTGCTAGTGTTTCCTCCCACATCCAAAGACGTACAGGTTGTAGGTTAATTGGCTTCAGTAAAAATGTAAATTGTCCCTAATATGAGTGCAGGATAGTGTTGGTGAGCTGGGACCGCTTGTCCGCATGCACTCGGTGGGCATTGTTTCAACTCCCCTCCCCATTCCAACGCTGACCTTCCTGGCCTGGGCCTCCTCCATTGCCAGAGTGAGACCACAAGCAAACTGGAGGAAGAGCACCTCATATTCCACGGGTAGCTTACAAAGGTAATGGTACGAAGAATGACTTGTCCAATTTTAGGTAACTCTACAAACCCTTCCCCACCCCCTCCCCCGCAACCTCCACCACTTTCTGCCCCCCTTCCCCCCTCTCCTGTGCCACACTGCTACACGTGGTAATAAAGGACCATTGAAGAAGCGTAAACTTTATTATCAGCGCTAAAGGCTGGTGAGCAGGTTTTAGACTTTAGACTTGAAAGTTTTTGAGCTGATATTGTCCACCGTAGTGTGGACCAAGGAAACGACAACCTTCAGTATTGACGCGGAATGATGCACCAAAACTGTTGCATTTTATTAGTTGTTTATTTATTATTTTAATGTTTTAGCTCTGATATTACAGCATGTTGAACAATATTGATCAGAAACGGTAGCGCAGCGGTAGAGTTGCTGACTTACAGTGCCAGAGACCCGGGTTCGATCCCGATTACTGGTGCTGTCTGGAGGGAGTTAGTACGTTCTCCCCTTGACTGCGTGGATTTTCTTCGGGTGCACTGGTCTCCTCCCACACTCCAAAGACGTACAGGTTTGTAGGTTAATTGGCTTGGTATAATCGTAAATAGTCCCCAGTGTGTGTAGATACCGTTAGTGTGCGGGGATCGCTGGTCAGCTCGGACTCGGTGGGCCGAGGTACCTGTTTCTGCGCTAAATTAAACTAGAAATATTGACCAGAAAAGGTGCCCCAATGATCATAAAGCATTAAATGAAAATTTAAAATATTGCATATGTTGGAACTCTGAAATGCAGGAGTGTATCCTGCAAACTAAATCAAATGGCACCTCATCTATGGTGCTTCTTACACAACAATTAGTTCTCACCCCCTCTTTTATAGTTTTACACTCTGTATTTTACACTTTGTGTAGAAAGATGGCGTGCAACCCAGGCGATTATTTGCTTGCTAACCACAGAAGCAGATCTACAATCACATATTACAATCTCTACTGCTGCACCAACATTTCTTACACTGTGGACGGCTCGATTGTAATCATGTATTGTCTTTCCGCTGACTGGTTAGCACGCAACAAAAGCTTTTCACTGCACCTCGGTACACGGGACAATAAACTAAACTGAACTAATCTCCCCTTTGCTCTTTCTATTGTACTTGAGTTTAACGGCTGTACTTATGCACAGTATTCTCTGATCTGTTTGGATAGCAAGCAAAACAAAGCTTTTCAGTGTATCTCAGTACACGTGACAACAATAAACTTAATCCTAAACTTTTAACTCCAGAATTTAGTGGACAAACAATTAACGTCCAGGTGAATTTGTGACCATTGAGTAACGGGCTGGGAAATCACTGCCGGTGCCTCTATTCTGACCATCGCATCGGACGCACGTGAAATGGCGTCACATCCTCCACAACGCAGCTCTGATCCACCTCTGGTTGAATGTGAAGGTTTGTTGAGAGATGGAATCACTGTAGATCAGTCAGGGAAACGGGCACCAAACCTGCAGAAGATCATCAACAAAATGTCAATTCAAGTGTCTCCATTAAGGCACCGCACGCAAGCTTGGTCAGACTCTGTAATAATCATGGCATCCAACTCCACAACGCCCTGAAAGTGGCCGCACAAGTAGATCGAGTGGTGAAGAAGGCGTACGGTAAGCTGAGGAAGGAAAGTGCAGATGCTGGTTTACACCGAGGATAGACACAAAAAGCTGGGGGGACTCAGCGGGTCAGGCAGCATCTCGGGAGAGAAGAAAGAGGTGAAGTTTCGGGTCTGAAGAAGGGTCTTGGACCTGAAATGTCACTTATTCCTTTTCTCCAGAGATGCTGCCTGACCCGCTGAGTGACTCCAGCTATTTGTGTCTGTCACCGTATACTATGCTTGCCTTCATAGGTCCAAGCATTGAGTATAAGAGTCATATAGTCATGATGCAGCTTTATCGGACTTTGGTTATTTGGAGTTAATTTGGAGTATCACATGTAGTTCAGGGCGCCCCATTGCTGTAAGGATGTGGAGGCTTTGGAAAGGGTGCAGAGGAGGTGCCTGGACTAGAGGGTATTAGCTACAGGAGATGTGCGGGGCATGTTTTTTTTTACACAGAGGGATGTGTGTGTCCGGACCTTGCTGCCGTGAGTGGTGGTTGAGGCACGATTGTGGCATATGAGAGACTTTTGGATGGGCCGATGGATATGCAGAGAATGGAGGCAGATAGGATTTGGCCTTGGCATTGTGTTCTGCACAGACACCGTGGGCCGAAGGGCCTGTTCCTGCGCTGTACTGTGTTTCGTTCTATGTTCTATGTTCTAGTGAGGAAGGGTTGAGGAAGGACCTTTCTCGCCCTTACCTCCTGGTCCTGGTATCTCCAGCCTAAGTAGAAGGACGCAATTCACGAAGAGCGCTGAGACATCCTTCGTTGCCAGGATCAAACCGCAAGGCCCTTTCATAGCATTCAACAGCTTCAGAATTCTCCCTGGCTTCTCGGTGAAGAAACCCCAGGATACCCCAGGCTCTGCTGTTGTGCGGGTTCCTGCTAATTTGCCTTCTTGCAATCTGCTCCAACTTAGAGTAACAAATTTTCCAATGTTTCGTGCCGCGCCGGATTTTAAGGCCTTCCATAAAATGGTGGATGGCGTTTGATTCAGATTTGGTGTGATACAGTTCATATAATCCAAGCTGTATCTCTATTGCCTGCTTATTATCTGGAGTAACATCCTCTAAACTCTGGAGGCTGTTGTATATCTCCACCGCCCTGTCTGATTCACAATTCATTAAGCAGATCCCGGCAAAATCCAGCTGTGGAAATATATACGATGGCTCCAGTTCAAATGCCGTTCCAAAATGGAGCTTGCAATGGTTGATCAACACAGCCTCCACGCCAGGGTCTCCACTGCCTTTATTTTTACACAGAGCCAATAGCTTTTCCCTGTAACACAAACCCATTTGATGGTGCAAGAAGGAAGAGTGCGGAATGAAGTCTAAGGCTTTCTTCAACAGCCTTATCGCTTCATCAACATCGTGCTTTATTCTGTAAAACTTTGCTGCATAGCGGAGCACAAATGGAGAATCTGGGCTTGTCCGCAACGCTTCTTCAACCAATTCATTCGCTTCTGCCTGTTGCTGGAAACTCTTGGAGCCTGAGGGCCAGCATCACCCTGGCTACAGATTCACTCGGATCGAGCTCCAGCACCCGTCTCAGCTGTCTCACCGACTGACTCACTTCGGGATTTTTCAGGATCCCGGAAATCGATTCCAGACGGTACAGAGCGGTGGCGTAGCCCATGTTCCACTCCGTGTTGTCGGGATCTTCCTCCAGAGCCCTGGCGAAACATTCCTTCGCCTCCTCATAGCACTGAGAGCGGGAGCTCAGCAAAGACCACCCCATCTCCCCCCACACCTCAGGCACCAATGCCGTGACGTGCGGGCCCTGGGTGAGGGGGCCACACATCACCTCCAGCTTGTCGAGGTTGGACTGGGCCTCGCTGAGTTGCCCCAAGTGATAATGCAACCAGGCCCGGTTGCCATGGGTGACGATGCTCCTCCTCTCAAATCCATCCCCGTGGATCTCCCTCAGACGTCTCTCCGCCTCCTCTAAGTCACGGAGAGCTTCTTCGCAGTTGCCCTGCCGGTAGTTGATGTAAGCCAGCTGGTTGTGCGGCACGCCTTGGTGCTTCCCGCCGATGATAATCGAATCCTGCAACTTCTGCTTCACATTGTCCAGGTCGACGTCGTCTATCTGTGGGCCCCACGTGAAGTGGCACTGAAGCTGGCCGAGCTTCACCAACAAGGACTCCCTTAGTGTGTCGCTGCAAGAGAGCACAAGGTGATTAATGGGACAACACACAAAAAGCTGGAGTAGCTCAGTGGGTCAGGCATAATCAAGGACGAGTCGCACCCTGGCCACTCCCTCTTCTACCCTCACCCATCAGGAAGTGTGAAAACGCACACCTCCAGATTCAGGGACAGTTCCTTCCAAGCTGTTATCAGGCACCTGAACCATCCTATCACCAATTAGAGAGAGGTCCTGACCTTCCAGCTACCTCGTCGGTCTATCTATTATCGGACTTTACCTTGCATTAAACGTTAATCCCTTTATCCTGGATCTGTGCGCTGTGGACGGCTTGGTTGTAATTATGTATAGTCATTCTGCTGACTGAATAGCACATAACAAAAAAAGCTTGGTGGAGGGGCTGCTCCTCAAATTTTAGCTGCATTTCAGCCCCACGCGTCTGATCTTAGGTTTCCCGGTATGGAAGGAGGAGGTTCGGTCGGTTGTTCAATGGAGGGAGGAAGGGGGACCTCCCTGTTGGTTTGCCCCTGGACCTTGCCAAGATGGCCATTCAGCCAAGATGGCCGCTGACATGTCCCCAGCAACGGACAGTCGAGGGTTCTGCCTCAGTCGTCTGCCTGCCCCTCTTCCGGGCCTACGTCAGTGTCCACCGGGACTCGTGAGGCAATAGACAATAGGTGCAGGAATAGGCCATTCGACCCTTCGAGCCAGCACCGCCATTCAATATGATCATGCCTGATCATCCCCAATCAGTACCCCGTTCCTGCCTTCTCCCCATATCCCCCGATTCTGCCATCGTTAAGAGCCCTATCTAGCTCTCTCTTGAAAGTATCTCCGCCATCTATCCAGTGAAATGGCCTCCACCACCCTCTGAGGCAGATAATTCCACAGACTCACAACTGTGTGAAAAAGTGTTTCCTCGTCTCCGTTCTAAATGGCTTACCCCTTATTCTTAAACTATGGCCCCTGGTTCTGGACTCCCCCAACATCGGGAACATGTTTCCTGCCTCTAGCGTGTCCAAACCCTTAACAATCTTATATGTTTCAATAAGATCCCCTCTCATCCTTCTAAACTCCAGAGTGTACAAGCCCAGCTGCTCCATTCTCTCAGCATATGACAGTCCCGCCATCCCGGGAATTAATCTTGTAAACCTACGCTGCACTCCCTCAATAGCAAGAATGCCCTTCCTCAAATAAGGAGACCAAAACTGCACACAATACTCCCGTATCATTAAGGCCCTGTATAACTGCAGAAGGACCTCTTTGCTCCTATACTCGACTACCCTTGCGAATGGCATGTTGGCCTTTATAACATTCTTCACTGCCTGCTGTACCTGCATGGTTACTTTTATAGACTGATGGACAAGGACCCCCAGATCCCGTTGTACTTCCCCTTTTCCCAACGACGCCATTTAGATGGTAATCTGCCTTCCTGTTTTTTATTCCAAAGTGGATAACCTCACATTTATCCACATTAAACTTCATCTGCCATGCATCTGCCCAATCCCCCAACCTGTCCAAGTCACCTTGCATTCTCATAGCATCCACCTTCACGCTGCCACCCAGCTTTGTGTTATCTGCAAATTTGCTAATGTTACTTTGAATCCCTTCATCCAACTCATTGATGTATATTGTAAATAGCTGCGGTCCCAGCACTGAGCCTTGCGGAATCCCACTAGTCACTGCCCGCCATTCTGAAAGGGACCCATTACTCCTTACTCTTTGTTTCCAGTCTGCCAACCAATTTTCTATCCATGTCAGCACTCTACACCCAATACCATGTGCCCCAATTTTGCCCACTAATCTCCTATGTAGGACGTTATCAAATGCTTTCTGTAAGTCCAGGTGCACTACATCCACTGGCACTCCCTTGTCCATTTTCCTAGTTACATCCTTAACAAATTCCAGAAGATTAGTCAAGCATGATTTCCCCGTCATAAATCCATGCTGACTCAGACCGATCCTGTTACTGCTATCCAAATGTGCGGCTATTTCATCTTTTATAATTGACTCCAGCATCTTCTCCACCACCGATGTCAGGCTAACTGGTCTATAATTCCCTGTTTCTCTCTCCTGCCTTTCTTAAAAAGTTGGATAACTATACCCTACCCTCCATCCCACAGGAACTGATCCTGAGTCTATAGAACATTGGAAAATTATCACCAATGCATCCACAATTTCTAGAGCTAATTCCTTAAGTACCCTGGGATGCTGACCATCAGGCCCTGGGGATTTATCAGCCTTCAGTCCCATCAGTCTACCCAACACCATTTCCTGCCGAACGTGGATTTCCTTCAGTTCCTCCGTCACCCCAGATCCTCTGGCCACTACTATATCAGGAAGATTGTTTGTGTCCTCCTTAGTGAAGACGGATCCAAAGTACTTGTCAACTCATCTGCAATTTCCTGTTCCCCATGATAAATTCACCTTTTTCGGTCTTCAAGGGTCTAACTTTGATCTTAACTAATTTTTTCCTCTTCAAACCTAAAGAAGCTTTTACTATCCTCCTTTATATTCTTGGCTAGCTTACCTTCATACCTCATCTTTTCTCCCCGTATTGTCTTTTAGTTATCTTCTGTTCGGAAGTGGTGGCGCTGCCTGGCAGCTGCGGCTCACCTGCAGTCCGTCTGTTTTTTATTTTATTTTTGTCTTTTTGTGTCTGTTTTAGTGATAATTTTGCTTATTAGGCTGTGTATGTGTGTGGGGGGAGGGGTGGGGGTGTGAGAAACAGGGTTTTAGTCTGTCCCTTCGGGGGGATGCGACTTTTCTTGCCGTATCCCCCGTCACAGTCTCCGTCTGTGCTGAGGCCCTAATGGCAGCTGGCGGCCTCGGAGCTATGGCGGCCTTCCAGCAGCGGCGGCACGGCTTTGGAGCTTCAGCGGCGACCTGGCTTCAGGGCTGCGGTGCTCCAGCGGTGCTTCAGCGGCAACCTGGCTTTCAGGGCTGCGGTGCTCCAGCAGTGTTCCGACGGCGGCCTGGCTTCGGGGCTGCGGTGCTCCAGCGACGACCTGGCTTCGGGGCTGCGGTGCTCCAGCAGCGTTCCGGTGGCAGCCTGGCTTCGGGGTAGCGGTGCTCCAGCGGCGACCTGGCTTCGGAGCTGCGGTGCTCCAGCGGCGTTCCGGCGGTGGCCTGGCTTCGGGGCTGCGGTGTTCCAGCGGCGACCTGGCTTCGGGGCTGCGGTGCTCCAGCGGCGACCTGGCTTCGGGGCTGCGGTGCTCCAGCGGCGACCTGGCTTCGGGGCTGCGGTGCTCCAGCGGCGACCTGGCTTTCGGGGCTGCGGTGGTCCAGCGACGTTCCAGCAGCGACCTGGCTTTCGGGGCTGCGGTGCTCCAGTGTTCCAGCGGCAGGCCCTGTGGTGGTGTTCCGGCATTCCGGCGACGGCGGCAGCCCGGCTTTGGAGGCTCGGCCGCGGGCCTGGTGGACGGCCACATCGGAGGCCTGGATCTCGTCAGCGCAGAGGGAGAACAAGGAGGGAAGAAGACAGAGACTCTAAGACTTTTGCCTTCCACCACAGTGAGGTGGTGCCTGGTGAACTCACTGTGGTGGATGTTAAATATGTGTTTATTGTGTGTTTTGTATTTTTATTATATGTTATGACTGCAAAGTAACGAAATTTCGTTCAGACCGAAAGGTCTGAATGACAATAAAGGATAATCTAATGTAATCTGTTGCTCTTAAAACATTACCCAATCCTCTTCCTTCCCGCTCATCTTTGCTACGTTGTACTTCTCTTTTATTTTTATACTGTCCCTGACGTCCCTTGTCAGCCACGGTCGCCCCATACTCCCCTTGGAATCTTTCCAGTGTATCTTTCCAGTCAACTTTGGCCAGCTCCTCCCCCATGACCCCATAGTCCCCTTTATTCAACTGCAGCACTGACACCTCCGATCTACCCTCCTCCCTCTCCAATTGTAGATTAAACCTGACCATATTATAGATACTACCTCCTAATGGCTCATTAACCTCAAGTTCCTTTATCAAATCCGATTCATCACATAACACTAAATCCAGAATTGCCTTCTCCCTGGTCGGCTCTAATACAAACTGCTCAAACAAGAATCCATCACAAAGGCACTCTACAAAGTCCCTTTCTTGGGGTCCAGTACCAACCTGATTTTTCCAGTCTACCGGCATGTTGAAATCTCCCATAACAACCACAGCATTACCTTTGCTACATGCCAATTTTAACTCCCGATTCAACTTGCACCCTATGTCCAGGCTACTGTTTTGAGGCCTGTAGATAAGTCCCATTATGGTCTTTTTACCCCTACAATTCCTTAGTTCTATCCATACTGACTCCACATCTCCTGTTTCAATGTCACCCCTTGCAAGAGACGGAATTTCATTCCTCACCAACAGAGCTACCCCACCCCCTCTGCCCACCTGTCTGTCTTTTCGAAAGGAGGTATACCCTTGGATATTGAGTTCCCAGCCCTGGCCCTCTTGCAGCCATGTCTTTGTAATTCCCACAACATCATACTTGCCAATTTCTAACTGAGCCTCAAGCTCATCCACTTTATTGCTTATACTTCACGCATTCATATACAAAACATTGACCTCCGTATTCACGTCACCCCTCGCAATTGGTCCTGACCTTACTCTTTTAACCCATCTCGAACTCTCCTTCCCATTAATTCGAGAATCTTTTGTAATTTTTCCTGTACTCACTTCCCCTTCAATTCCATCTTTATACTCCCTATTTGTCAATCCCTACCCCCAACTATTTAGTTTAAATCCACACGTGTAGCCCTAGCAAAACTGCCTGCCAGAATGTCGGTCACCCTCTAGTTAAGGTGTAACCCGTCCCTTTTGTACAGGTCACCCTATCCCAGAAGAGATCCCAGTGGTCTATAAATTTAAATCCTTGCTCCCTGCACCAGCCTGTCAGCCACACATTCAGATCCCCTATCTCCCTGTTCTTGTCCTCACTAGCACGAGGTACTGGAAGCAATCCAGAGATAACCACCCTCGGAGTCCTGCTTTTCAGTCTTCTTCCAAACTCTCTGAACTCACGTTGGAGAACCTCCTTCCTCTTCTTCTCAATGTCGTTTGTGCACAACTACTGTCGGCTGTTCACCTTCTCTCTCGAGGATGTTCTGAATTTGGCTTGTGACATCCTGAACCCTGGCACCAAGGAGGCAACAGACCATCCTCGCATCTCGTCTGCCGCGACAGAATCTCTTGTATGCTTCTCGGACAATGGAGTCACCCACCACTAGGGTTCTGCCCGACGCCGATCGAGTCCCATCTCTAGGATTGGAGCCACTGACGTGTCCGCCGCTCGGGCTGGAAGCATCGTCTCCCCCAACAGTTCCCAAGAGGGCCTACCTGTTTTCATTAGGCACAGCCACCTGGGTCTCCTGCACTCCACGACTACCTCCATTTCTCTCAGTCAAACACTTTTGTTCTTCCCTCGGCGTGACAACCTCACTGTAGGTCCTGTCCAGGAAACTCTCGTTTTCCCGGATGGCCCTGAGGTCATCCAGCTGCTTCTCCAGTGCCCCAACACGGTCCTTCAGGAGCTGAAGCTGGACGCACTTGCCACAGTTGTAGCTGTCAGAGGCTCCATCCGTGTCCCTGGGCTCCCACATTCTGCAAACCTCACACTGTCTCATCCGTCCTGTCATGTGTTCACCACATCCCGTCCTCTCCAGCTTTATGCATAGCCTCCTCGCCGAAGAGTCTCGAGCCAAATACTCACAATTTACTCACAAGCCACTTCCCTCACAAGGCCGCTTCCCTCACTGCCGCTCCCCCTAGAGCAGCCTTGCTTATATTGACTGATAAATTGCCTAATTTACCAATTTACAAACCAAATTCCTCAGTTTTAAACTTTTTTTCCCCTGTGACTTACTCTCCTTTCCCACGGGTTTCAGCCAGTAAGCTCTTCTCCCTGCTTCTCTTTGATTGCTGCTTGTCCAAGATCCACGTAGGTACTGGGGCCTTCCGTGAGCACTGATTGCCACGAGGGGGGGTGGTTAGGTGCATCGTGGTTAAGAATGAAAACTCTGCCGTTCAACTCTGAGCGGGCCCCCTCTCTATCTCTCACTCTCTCTCTGTCACTCTCCGTCTCCGCCAGGTCCCCACTCTCCGCTCGCTCCTCATCCGCCGGCACGGCCGGCCGCCTTGCACATGCACACAACCACGGCCAGCACATCATCGGCCGCCCTGCACATGCGCACTGCCACGGCAACTGGTCGGCGCTGGGCACTTTCTCCCTCACTTTGAATTGTGGGAGATATGGCTGCCATTGCTGTCTGGTCAGCGCCTCGCCACCCCGCTGAAAACCAACACAGAATCACTCCCTGAAGCTGGAGTAACTCGCTGGAGTAACTCTTGCTTCTGGTTTCCTGGTCCTCCAAAAATATTCTAAATGGGTGGTGGAGGGTCCATCACCGAACTCCAAACTCTGAACAATAACAGCCTATTGCATTTTATCTGTTTATTTATTGTGTATATATATATGGTCTATGGTATATAAACACACTGAAGTTTTATCTCCTGTTCTGTATTATGTTTACATATTCTGTTGTGCTGCAGCAAGCAAGAATTTCATTGTCCTGTCTGGGACACATGACAATAAAACCCTCTTGATTCTTGACTTGGACTTAAGCAAAAAAGGCTTCTTGGGGATAAAAGAGCAACCTTAAATTTAGTTGCGTCTGGTTGGGTAACTATGGTAGGGTGAAGACTATTCCTTGCTTTAATTGTGTGGGGGAACTCCATGGAGCAGCCAGCAACTCTGGATAGAAGAAATTGGATGACCCTTCTTTAGACCCCCCCCGGTGTTTTTAGTTTAATTTAAAGATACAGCGTGGAAATAGGCCCTTCGGCCCATTGAGTCCACGCCACCAGAATCCTTAGAAGTATGGATTCAGCACTGTGTATTAGTTAATAAACAATTACACAAGAGAAGGTCGGTTCAGACTATTTCAAGTTGACTGCAAGAGGTATTAACATTGACGATTGTATGTCTCATTCCACCAGGTCAGCATCAACGTCAGTATATCAATTAGATAATGTGTTTACATCTCATTATACTAGGGCAGCAGCTATGTTGGCGACCAAAGGGAGGGATGTGTCATTCGACCAAATTTTAGCGGCCGTTGGATGAGCAAATGAGCTGATGTTTGAGATTTTTTATCATCGGCCAATTGTCAATCCAGGGCTGTTTGCCAATGACATTTTAAGTACCTACATTTTAGGGGTACTGTTGTTTGTTTACATTGTTAAATAAACCCTATCATTACATTGAATACAATATTATTACTAATGCATTTATTTTTCTTTCGAGTCAATCAAATGCAGTGGGATGCCGAGATTGTAATCTGTGGCATGAAATCATAAAGCTTTGAACTCTTCACGGAATCATTCATGTGACTCCGAAGTAAAATAGTAAGATTAAATGAGAACTTACCAGTTTGAAGTTTGATCTTGATTTTATGAGGAGTTACGTTGGTGATTACGTGCCCACCACGCCCAACCCTCTCTCGTAAAAGATCATCTGGTAGTTCTCGAGTCACTGATCTTACTGTTTACTTTGGTGTTGTTTATTTGTGATTCCATACCGCTGCTTTGAAGTTTGCTGTGCATGCGGCCTGGCGGGCCTTCTTCACGTAATCACCAACGTAACTCCTCATAAAATGAAGATGAAACTTCAAACTGGTAAGTTCTCGTTTAATCTTACTAGTTCCGCTCGCACTCCAAAGACTTACAGGCTTGTATTTGTAGGCTGATAGTTTAGTTTAGTTTAGTTTACAGATACAATGAGTCTGCACTGACCCAGTGATCCCCGCACACTAACACTATCCTACACACACTAAATTTGCAGATGAAACAAAGCTGGGTGGCAGTGTGAACTGCGAATAGGATGCTATGAGGTGATTTGGATAGATTGGGTGAGTGGGCAGATGCATGGCAGATGCAGTATAATGTGGATGAATGTGAGGTTATCCACTTTGGTGGCAAGAACAAGAAGGCAGACATTGGCAAGACCTGTCAACTTCTGTACATTGGCGAGACTGGGATCCCACTACCGGCCACATCTTCCCTTCTCCACCCATTTCTGATTTCTACAGAGACTGTCCCTTCCACAACTCCCTGGTCAACTCGCCTCTTCCCACCCAAACCAACCCCTCCCCAGGTACTTTCTCCTACAACCGCGGGAGATGCAACACCTGTCCTTTTACCTCCCCCCTCGACTCAATCGACGGACCCCGAGTCTTTTCAGGTGAGGCAGAGGTTCACTTGCACCTCCTCCAACCTCATCTACTGTATCCGCTGTTCCAGGTGTCAACATCTGTACATCGGCGAGACCAAGCGCAGGCTCGACGATCGTTTCGCTGAACACCTCCGCTCAGTCTGCCTTAAACTACCTGATCTCCCGGTTGCTCGGCACTTTAACTTCCCCTCCCATTCCCAATCTGACCTTTCTGTCCTGGGCCTCCTCCATTGTCAGAGTGAGGCCCAGTGCAAATTGGAGGAACAGCACCTCATATTTTGCTTGGGCAGCTTACACCTCAGCAGTATGAACATTGACATCTCTAACTTCAAATAGCCCTTGCTTTCCCTCTCTCTCTCTATCCCTTCCCCCGTCCCAGTTCTCCCACCAGTCTTACTGTCTCTGACTGCATTCTACCTCTGTACCACCCACGCCCCTGACATCAGTCTGAAGATGGGTCTCGACCCGAATCATCACCCATTCCTTCCAAGGAATAAAGTTCCAGCCTGATCAACCTCTCCCAATAGTTCAGACCCTCGAGTCTTTGTGACCTTTCTCTGCACCCTTTCCAGCTTGACAACATCTTTCCTATAACACGGAGCCCAAAATTGAACACGATACTTTAAATGTGGCCTGACCAATGTCTTATATAAGTGCAACATGACCTCTCAACTCGTAACGGGCGGCGGGGTGGCGCTGCGGTAGAGCTATTGCCTTTCAGCACCAGAGACCCGGATTCGATCCTGACTACGGCTGCTTGTCTGTAAGTTCTCCCCGTGGCCTGCGTGAGTTTCCTCCGAGATCTTCGGTTTTCTCCGACACCACAAAGAAGTACAGGTTTGTAGGTTAATTGGCTTGGTATCAATGTAAATTGTCCCCAGTGTGTGCAGGATAGTGTTAATGTGCGGGGATCACTGCTCGGGGAGGACTCGGTGAGTCGGAGGTGCTGTTTCTGCGCTGTATCTCTAAAGACTGAATACTAAGCTTCTCTATTCATCCACTTAATGTCGGCGTCAGTGCCTGAGAAGGTCCTGATCCCCGATATCACTGTGCAAAGTGAAGATGTCTCTTACCTCATGTTGCTGTTCAGGATTCCGTCTTCCTTCCGAGAACTGGCTGGAGCAGAGACAGTGTGCAGTGTTTTTATAGTCCACTGGGTGGGCTGAGTCCAGATGGTTCATCCCTGAAAGTGGAAATGAAACAGAAACTGGAAACTGAAACAATCAAGTCTTACCTTTTCTTTGTGCAGCCTAGTTGTGAAACTGAAAAACCTTGGTTCAAATTCCAAACCAGTGATGTTAGATGTACAGACAAGTGCGGGCAAACTTTAATTTTTAATCCTCACACGTACAAATTATAACCACATCTCAACAGTTAAGATTAGGATTATTCATAATAATATTAATGATAATTATGCAGGGTTGCCAACATTGGGTGATAGTTGAGAGTTATATTTGCGAGGGAGTGCAATGATCAAGCCCGGGGGAGTGCAGCGTCCGAGGGGGGTAGGACACCTTACACTTGAATGCAACATTTATGTGTGTGTGTGTATGTGTGTATATATATATATATAGATATATATATATATATATATGTGTGTGTGTGTGTGTGTGTGTGTGTGTGTGTGTGTGTGTGTGTATTTATATATATATATATATATATATATATATATATACACGTGTGTGTGTGTGTGTGTGTGTATATATATATATATATATATATATATATATATATATATATATACACACACACACACACACACACATATATATATATATATATATATATATATATGTAAAAAAACAGTAATAAGGCAAGAGTAGTCAGACTTCCATCACTGTTCTGCACAAATAAATGAATCCATTGACTATAGAAACAAGAAGAAAATAATGCCACATATTCAACCAAGTATATGGTTCAATTAAATTAAGATATATACGTAAAACATATATATGGAAACAGGCCCTTTGGCCCACTATGTCCATACTGACCAGCAATCAACCAAACAGCAGTTCTATCCTAAACGCCAGGGACAATTTACAGAAGCCAATTAACCTACAAAGCTGCACTTTTCCAGATGTTGGAAAAAGCGGAATATCCGGAGAAAACCCATGCGGTCACACGGAGAATGTACAAATTCTGTACAGACAGCACCCGTAGTCAGGATCAAACCTGGGTCTGTGGTGCTGTAAGGCAGCAACTCTACCGCTGCGCCACCGTGCCACCCCATTAAATTATTTTTCCTGTAATATATTTATTATGGTGTCACGTCAATAAAGATGAACACATGATTCTGATTTCTGCCCTTAGTTGGATGACACACATCTCCAGTCACTGTGTTTTACATCCACATCGCTGGTTTTCAACCTCTTCAGTATGAAGGTCTCGACCCGAAACATCACCCATTCTTTCTCTCCAGAGATGCTGCCTGTCCCGCTGAGTTATTCCAGCTTTTTGTGTCTATCTTCAGTTTAAAATTGCATCTGCAGTTCCTTCCTACACACTTTGTTAAGCAAAACAGGTTCTATTCTCATAATATTATTCATCACTAAGCCTTTTCTTCACCTCTGTTGCTGCAGAGAATACAATCCCAGTTATCAAATCTTTCTTCAAAGTGAAAAAAAAATTCCAGACCTGCCAACATCTTCATAAATCGCCCCTGGATCCTCTCCAGAGCAATTGCACCCTTTCTACAATGTGTCATAGTCTTACAGCATGGAAACAGGCCCTTCATCCCAACTTTAGATGAAGTTAGCCTCTAATTTTTATTGAAGTGAGGGCGTGTGTGAAGATGTGTGAATGTGTGACAGTGTGTGTGAGGGTGTGTGAGAGAGGGTGTGTCAGTGTGTGTGTCAGTGTGTGTGAAGATGTGTGTGTGAAGATGTGTGTGTGAGGGTGTGTGTGAGGGTGTGTGTGAGGGTGTGTGTGTGGGTGTGTGTGAGGGTGTGAGTGAGTGTGTGTGAGGGTGTGTGAGAGGCTGTGAGTGATTGTGTGTGAGAGTGTGTGTCAGGGTGTGTGTTAGTGTGTATCAGTTTTTGTGAAGGTGTGTGTGAGGGTGTGATAGTGTAAGAGTGTGTGAGAGTGTGTGTGTGAGAGGATGTGCGTGAGGGTGTGCGTGAGGGTGTGCGTGAGGGTGTGCGTGAGGGTGTGCGTGAGGGTGTGCGTGAGGGTATGCGTGAGGGTGTGTGTGGGGGTGTATGTGCGAGGTTGTGTGTCTGTATGTGTGAGGGTGTGTGTCTGTATGTGCGAGGGTGTATGTCTGTATGTGTGAGTGTGTGTGTCTGTATGTGTGAGGATGTGTGTCTGTGTGAGTGTGTGAGAGGGTATGTGAGTGTGTGTGTGCCAGGGTGTGTGTGCCAGGGTGTGTGTCAGTGAAGCGGCGACAACACCCGGAGTGAGCGGAAATTCGGAGACTTGGCGATGTCTCTCTTCCTCCCCCCCGCCCCAGGAATTTGGGCTGGCCCAGGTGCTCTGTGTCCAGCTGGGGTCCGGGGGAAGTGAGGGTCAGTGACCCTGGGATCGGGCATTAGAGCGGAGCCAAGCCCGAGATTCATCCCCGCGGCTCCGGAGGCAGCACCGACAACCCCACTCACCCACTTACTGTAAATAACCAAGGTCCGATAAAGCTGCATCATGACTCCCTGACTGATACAAAGGTTAGTGGTTTTGCAGATAGTGAAGATGGTTGTGAAAGATTGCAGCAGGATCTGGATCGATTGGCCAGGCGGGCAGAGGAATGGAATTTAATACAGAGAAGTGTGAGGTGTTGCATTTTGGGACGTCGAACAAGGGCAGGACCTACACTGTAAATGGTAGGTCTCTGGGTAGTGACGTTAGAGCAGAGGGATCTCGGAGTACAGGTGCACGGTTCATAGAAGGATGAGTCGCAGGTAGATAAGGAGGTCAAAAAGGCTTTTGGCACTTTGGCCTTCATCAGTCAGAGTATTGAGTATAGACGTTGGGACGTCATGTTGCAGTTATATAAGACGTTGGTGAGACCGCATTTAGAGTATGGTGTTCAGTTCTGGGCACCATGTTACAGGAAACATGTTGTCAAACTTGAAAGGGTTCAGAAAAGATTTACTAAGATGTTGCCAGGACTAGAGGGTGTAAACTATTGGGAGAGGTTGAGTAGGCTGGGTCTCTATTCCATGGAGCGCAGGAGGATGAGGGGAGATCTTATAGAGGTGTACAAAATCATGCGAGGAATGGATCGGGTAGATGAACAGAGTCTCTTGCCCAGAGTAGGGGGATCGAGGAGCAGAGCACACAGGTTTACGGAGAAGGGGAAAAGATTTAATAGTAAGATTAAACGAGAACTTACCAAGTTTGAAGGTTGATCTGTATTTTACGAGGAGTCGCGGTGAGGGATTTCGTGAAGACCCCGCCAGCACGCATGCGCGGCATCCTTCAAAGCAGCGGTGTGGAATCACAGAAACACATCATGACTAAAATAGTAAGATGAAGAACGTAGAAGTTCCTAGTTGACCTTATGATAGAGGGTGGGAGCGGTGGGCACGAAATCCCTCACCGCGACTCCTCGTAAAATACAGATCAACCTTCAAACTTGGTAAGTTCTCGTTTAATCTTACTATTTTACTTCGGAGTCACGTGAGTGACTTCGTGAAGATTTCAAAGCTCTGTGATTTCACGCCCTGGACAACGTCCATGCTTATCACACTGCCGCAAATCTGATGGAGGAAGGCTTTTAATGCAGTTCAGTTGAAACTGGCTGCAAAATCAACACAATTTATTAATCAAATAAACAACAAATAACCCCTAATTCGGGTACATACATTCACTGAGCGGTTCCCAGCACAGCTTCTGCGAATGTCACAGGGGCGACCAGTGGCTTGTTGTAGAACCGTTGAAAGGTTTCTTCACTGGCCCAGCCCGCGGTGGCGAGGATGTGGTCCATGGGCACCTCCATGGCCCTCGCCGCTGATGTGGATGCAGCCCTGGTGGAATGAGACTTAAAAATGTTAGTAGCAACTCCTGCTGCATCCAGCACCACCCTGAGCCACCTGGCGATAGTCTGTACAGTCACCGATGATGCGGAGGTTTGTGGCTGATGAGGAGCCCTGTTCCTTCATCCTGATAACTCTTGTAACTCGGATGTAGTGGTGGAGATGGGTGACTATGCAGAGAGTGGCATCTACAGGGTACGCCTGAAAACTCCAACTGCAGCCCATGCGCCCCTGGCCTGTGCTGCTTCAATAAATCTTGGACAAAGAAATTTATTTGACCAGGGGTGGCCACCATGCTGTCCAGTCGCAGTTTTTGTAACGTCTGGACTCGTTGGGCTGTAGTCAGTGCCATCAGCATCACCACCTTGAGGGCGAGCTGTTTCAGTGGTAGCTCATTCATTGGAGCCCAGCTCCTCAGTAGGGTCAGCAGGATCCCCACATCCCACGATACAGTATATCTGGGTCGCGGAGGGTTGGTATTGAACACTCCCCTCATTAGTTTAGACACCAGGTGGTTGGAGCTGATACCTATATCCAGGTATGAGGACAGCGCACTCCTGGCGCTGTTGATGGCACTGTAGCTAAGGCCAGCATCGAAATGGAGGCCAGCTAGAAACTCCAGGACATCAGGTATCGTTGCCGAGTTGGAAGTCTTGTTGGTCCGAGCACAGAATGCCTCCCACTTCCTGATTTGGGTGAGGTACTGTTTCCGAGTTGATTCTCGGCATGATGCGGCGATGAGTTCTATGGCTCGTGATGAGATGCCCGCCTGGATGAGTGGTCTTTTCAGAACCTGCAGGCCAACAAGTTTAAGTGACCATGGCAAGGATGACTAACCCCCGTAATGGGGTGAGTAATCAATTTGGGGTGTTTCCCAATCGCCATCCATGGTTGTTTTAAAATTTTAACGACCATCGGGTACCATGGTTGTGTAGGCCAGTGGGAATGATCAATATGCCAGTTGCAGAGTCCAGTTTAATTTTCTGCAATACCCGACTGATGAGGCAGAATGGGGGAAATGCGTAGCAAAACCATTTCCCCAATGGATAGAAAACGCATCCATTGCTATTGCCCCAGGTCTGGTTCCCACGACACATACGTTGGTATCTGATGGTTCAGCCTGGACGCAAATAGGTCAATATCTGGTGTGCCATAGTGAGCTATAATGTCTCCAAAAATTTGGGGGTTCAACATCCACTCGATGTTGTCATTGAATACTCGTGACCTAGTGTCCGCCAATGTATTAAGTTTCCCAGGCAAATAGGTCGCCGTAATCCTAATATTCCTTTCAATGCACCAGTGCCAAATTGTATTAGCCAATTCATCACAAGATAGCGACCTGATACCACCCATATGATTGATGTAAGCCACCACTGTAGTGTTATCTATTTGAAGGCGGACATGTAAATCCTGTGAATTAGTACAGTAAGCCCGCAGTCCATGAAATGCCCCCAGCATTTCTATATAGTTTATCCCGTGTGACTCCAGGAATGTAGACTCACGAGAGTTCCATCTGCCACCACAACTGGACATCGTATCAGTTGCTCCCCAGCCTTGTGCGTTGCGTCAGTTTGTAACACAACGTCTGGGTTGCTTACTATGATGGGTCTGTGACACTCTCTAATATTGTCAACCCACCATTGTAGCTCGTTTCTAGCCTTTGCTGGTAACCGGATTGGCCGATCAAAGTGCCCAGCATTTGTTTTTAATGCTGTGATCTTTGTTCTTTGTAAATTTCGGTAGTGTAGTGGTCCGAATTGTGCAGCTGGGAATGTAGCTACCAATTTCCCTATAACTTTTGCTGTTTGCCGAATGGTCGGTACCCTGGCGCAAGCAAGATTGTGGCACTCTTCTATTATAGCAGTAGCTTTGTTGGTTGGGATGGTAATCTTCATTAAATTGGTGTCTAGGGTGAACCCCAAATAATCCATAACCCGTACCGGGTGCAATTTTGATTTGTCTGGATGGATTACAAACCCCAGCTTCTCGAAGAGAGCCTTAGTTGCAGTCACTGCCCGTGTTGCCAATTGGAGGGTCTGACCCACTATAAGGATATCATCCAAATATGCCATTACCATATAATTTTGTTGTCGGAGAAGAGCCAATATAGGTTTTACCAATTTTGTAAACAGCCTAGGGGCTGTGGTGATTCCATTGGGCAATGCCTTGTATTCCCATAATTGATCCTTCCAGACAAACTTTAGGAATTTTCCTGAGAGCCTCAGAGATGGGCACCGTATAGTATGCATCTTTCAAATCGATGCATGCCATAAAGTACCCTGGGTAAAGCATCTGCTTGGCTGTTTCAAAAGTATCCATTTTGAAATGGGTATATTGTACAAAAGTGTTCAGCTCAGTTAAGTCTATTATAATCCGACGTCCCCCATCTTTTTTAATTCTGGTGAAGATGTTGGACACAAACTCAATAGGTTCATGCTTGGTTTTGCCAATTACCCCTTTTGCTGCTAGCCGTATAATTTCAGCACGTCCTGCCTCCACCTCTTTTTGGGATAGTGTAAACTTCCTATGAGGCGAATGCTGGGTAGGGGGATTTATACCTCCAATAAATTCTATAACATAACCTTGAACACTTTGTAAAATAAACTCATCTGTGGTGACAGTTTTCCATATGTCCAAAAAAACCCCGCAATCGCCCACCTATTTGTGCAGGAGGGGATGCTACGGCGTGAGAGGAACCAGACCCCCTTACCTCCATGGTTAACGGCGGTTCCTTACGTATGGTGTTTTGGTTGGACGTTGTGGAGGTTGACGGGGTGGCGGCCGCATCTTCCATGCAGGCCGCTGTTGGCCTTGCCCTAAAAAAGGTCGTTGTGTTTGCGGAAGTGGAGGTGGGTAAGACCTTTGTGTCCTGTACGGCAGTCGTGGTTTCCAGGATGTGTTTGGCTGTTGCCGGTGGTATGGGTGAAGTCTGGCTGTCGGAGGTTTCATGAGGCCAGCTGTTTTGGCCTCCTCGTCCAGTTCCTTCACCTGTTTGGACAGGTCTCCAAACAATTGATGCGGCGGTGGAGCGGTTGATGGTCGGCACAACCCCGCGAATTTGGGGTTGAGTGTGGGCTTTATGGAGCTCTTGCGCAGGCAGTTTATTTCATAGAGTGCGTTGCATAGGAGTGCCAGTGCATCTTGTTGTTCACTGGACACATTATCCCCGTCCAGGGTCCTAGCAAACGCCGTTATGCCCGTGGAGAGAACCTTTAAGATACGCTGGAGGCGGACATCCTGCATCCTGGTGGCCGTACTCAAGTGTCCCCAGATCTGGGCATTAACCAAGGGCACACTGAGGTTGATGCAGTTCTCGGGCGGTTTTATTTTCTCCATGGTGTCATTGAGAACCTGACTCTGAAGTTGGTGCGTAGTCAGGTAATCAATGGTGCCCGCCAGTTTGTGGTGCAGAGGTTCCCCTGTTTGTGTAGTAGCGGCAAACTTACCCACCACATCCAGCATATCCTCCTCATGCTCTGGCTCAGTGGTCACTGGCTGTCCCGGGTCGTCTTCAAACACAGCAGCTGGGCAATTGCTAGCACTTCTGGCTGGTGACGCTCCACTGAACTCCAACCGATGCTGCAGTGACAAGCCGGGCCCTCGAACTCTGGGGCTTCCACATCGGCCACACCTCCGTAAGCTGCTGTCTTGGGTCCAATGGCAGGTTGTCGTGACCTACCGCCCAAGTAGGCTCATACGACTCCCGCACGGACTCTCCGCTAGTCTGTCTTCTTCCAGACTGTGGCGGCCCACCTGTCTGATATGAAGGCAGTTGAGTTGAATCGGCGCCGGCCCCCGGAACCTGGCTCCCCGGAGTCCGTGCAGGCTTACCTCCACACTTGCCCATCTTTTGGCGTGGAGGCGCATGGTCGGCTGCTCCCAGAGCTGAGCTGACCGACCGCCTACTGCTGCCACCTCCGCCCTTGACCCCAGCCTGACGGGGTGTTTTGTCGGCGGTATCTGCTCCTGCAGGCCTACTCGACGCAGCAGTGGAGCTGCCAGACTGCACTACGGCAGATCTCCCTGGCAGTGGTAAGTGGTGGTGCACATTTGCAGGGCTCCACTGTCATGCAGCTGTCACCCGGCCCAGCCCCCTCGGGTCTTCTGGAACTCGGGGAGAGGTCGCTTGTGATGAGCGAGGCCCCTTAGCACGTACCTGTTTCCCCCCTCTTTTCTTGGGGGAAGGGGGCTCGAAGTCTGGATCCGTTGTATCCAGCTCCGGGGCGGTAAACCACTCGGGTGAGTCGGGCGCTAAAGTAGCGGGAGCGCCCGACATCTGCATTCCTGCCCCCACATGCCTCGAAGCTGCCGGTGGTGCTTGCAGCTCCGGGGACAAGGGCCGTTGGCTGGTCGATGCAGCTCGGCTCCTCGACAGCGTCGCCTTCCTCTTGCCCTTGTCCATCCTGTGGAGTGAAGGTAAGTACTTACCTGCCGGCCTTATGAAGGAACCGGAGGAGAGAGCGCACCCCCCCCCCCCCCCCACAGCCTGCCGATGCAAAAGCGCGCGACGATATGCCGCGCATGCGTGCTGGCGGGGTCTTCACGAAGTCACTCACGTGACTCCAAAGTAAAATAGGAATCTGAGAGGTACCTTTTTCACACAAAGGGTGGTGGGTGTATGGAACAAGCTGCCAGAGGAGGTAATTGAGGCTGGGACTATCCCATCGTTTAAGAAACAGTTAAACAGGTACATGGATAGGACAGGTTTGGAGGGATATGGACCAAGCGCATGCAAGTGGGACTAGTGTAGCTGGGACATTGTTGGCCGGTATGGGCAAGTTGGGCAGAAGGGCCTGTTCCCACACTGTATCACTCTATGACCCTATGACTCTTATACTCAATGCTTGGACCTATGAAGGCAAGCATAGTATATGGTGACAGACACAAAAAGCTGGAAAACTTAGCTGGTCAGGCAGCATCTCTGGAGAAAATGAATAGGTGACATTTGGGGTAAAGACCCTTCCTCAGAATCGAAACGTCACCTATTCTTTCCCTCCAAAGATGCTGCCTGACTCGCTGCGTCACCCCAGCTTTTTGTGTCTATCCTCGGTGTAAACCAGCATCTGCACTTTCATTCCTCAGCTTACCGTACACCTTGTTCACCGCTCGATCTACTTGTGCGGCCACTTTCAGGGCGTTGTGGAGTTGGATGCCATGATTATTACAGAGTCTGACCAAGCTTGTGTGCGGTGCCTTAATGGAGACACTTGAATTGACATTTTATTGATGATCTTCTGCAGGTTTGGTGCCCGTTTCTCTGACTGATCTACAGTGACCCCATCTCTCAACAAACCTTCACATTCAACCAGAGGTGGATCAGAGCTGCGTTGTGGAGGATGTGACGCCATTTCACGTGCGTCCGATGCGATGGTCAGAATAGAGGCACCGGCAGTGATTTCCCAGCCCGTTACTCAATGGTCACAAATTCACCTGGACGTTAATTGTTTGTCCACTAAATTCTGGGGTTAAAGTTTAGGATTAAGTTTATTGTTGCCACGTGTACTAAGATACACTGAAAAGCTTTGTTTTGCTTGCTATCCAAACAGATCAGAGAATACTGTACATAAGCACAGCTGTTAAACTCAAGTACAATAGATAGAGCAAAGGGAAGATTAGTTCAGTTTAGTTCATGGTCACGTGTACTGTTAAAGGTTTAAGATTAAGGTTTGTGTTCATTATTGTCACGTATACTGGGGGACAATGCAGAGCTTTGTGTTGCATGCTATCTAAACATATCAGAGGCTTAAGGTGAGGTGGGGGGGAGAGTTAATGAGAACCTGAGGGGTTAACTTTCTTACACCAAGTGTGGTGGGTGTATGGAACAAGCTGCCGGAGGAGGTAGTTGAGGCAGGTACTATCGCAACGTTGAAGAATGATTTAGACAGGTACATGGATAGAGTATGTTTAGAGGGATGTGGGCCAAACACAGGCAGATGGGGCTAGTTTAGATGGGGTGTGTTGTTCGGTTGGGCCAAAAGGCCTGTTTCCCCACCGTATGACTGCATGACTCTATAATATTACACATAAATACAACTGTCAAACTCAAGTACAATAGATAGACTGAAGTGGAGATACAGAGTGCAAAACTATAAAAGAGGGTGTTAGAAAAGATTCTTGTGTGAGAAGCACAAAATAGAAGATGTGCAATCTAATTTAGTTTCTAGGATACAAAGCGTTTCAACATTTGCAATTTTTGTTTGTAGCGTTATGAACATTGGGGCACGTTTCATGATCAATATTGTTTAACATACTGTAATATCAGAGTTTGTGCATTAAAGTAATGAATAAATCACTCATAAAATTCTAGTGCATCATTACACATCAACGGTGCAGTCTAGAGACCCGGGTTCGATCCTGACTACGGGTGTTGTCTGTACAGAGTTTGTACGTACTCCCTGTGACCGCGTGGGTTTTAACCAGGCGCTCCGGTTTCCTCCCAAGCTCCAAAGATGTAAAGGGTTGAAGGTTATTTGGCTTTGGTAAGTTGTAAAATATTCCCTAGTGTGCAGGGATCGCTGATCGCTGAAGGGCCTGTTTCCGCATCGTGTCTCTCAATCTCAAATCTAAAACTTGCACACCAGCCTTGCACCGCTGTTAATAAAGTTTGCCCTTCTTCAATGGTTCAACGGTTCTTTATTGTCACGTCTTTGGCGTGTGGGAGGAAACCGGAGCACCGGGAGAAAACTCGTGCGGTCACTGGGAGAACGTGCAAACTCCGCACAGACAGCCCCCGTAGTCGGGATCGAACCCAGGTGTCTGGTGCCGTGAGGCAGCAGCTCTACCCGCTGCACCACCGGGCCGCCCGAGAGAGGAAGCTGCACCCTAAGTATTTACCTTTTCCATCTCCTCATCTCCTGCCACCTTCAAAACGCTCCATCGTTTAGCAGTATTGCTAAATTGAGGGAGTGCAGCGTAGGGTCACCAGGTTAATTCCCAGGATAGACAAAAGTGCTGGAGAAACTCAGCGGGTGCGGCAGCATCTATGGAGCGAAGGAAATAGGCAACGTTTTGGGCCGAAACCCTTCTTCAGACCCAGGATGGCGGGACTGACATATGAAAGAATGGATCGACTGGGCTTATATTTACGTGAATTTAGAAGGTTGAGATGGAATCTTATAGAAACATATAAGATTCTTAAGGGATTGGACAGGCTAGATGGAGGAAAAATGTTCCCGATGTTGGGGGAGTCCAGATCCAGGGGTCACAGTTTAAGAATAAGGGGTAGGCCATTTAGGACTGAGATGAGGAAAAAACGTTTGTACACAGAGAGTTGTGATTCTGTGGAATTCTCTGCCACAGAAGGCAGTGGAGGTAAATTCACTGGATGTTTTCAAGAGAGAGTTGGATTTAGCTCTTTGGGCTAACAGAATCAAGGGATATGTGGGGAAAGCAGGAACGGGGTACTGATTTTGGATGATCAGCCAATGATCATATAGAATGGCGGTGCTGGCTAGAAGGGCTGAATGGCCTACTCCGGCACCTATTTCCTATGTTTCTAGTAGAGCTGCTGCTTTGGTCTTCGTTGATCAAGGGGAGGTGTGAGCAGGGAAGACCGTGAACTAAATTGGGAAGAGCTACAAGAAAATTGCAGCTTTGCAACAGGAGACGGAGCGCACGGAACGGAGGCAGCCCACAGCGGCACAGAGCGGTGGAGCAGCGGTGGAGGACTCGTACACCTTCCCTTGGCCTGGCCCACCCTGTAACGTCGCCAGGACAACGGGCCTTCATGGCCAGCTGCACCTAAAGAAACTTGGACTTTGAAAAGGGCGCCAAAACCTGGTAACTCTTGTTTATGGTCTGGGTGGACTATTTCTATACACTTTGCACTTAACCTAGGATTGCAACACTTCGACTTGATTAGTAAAGGCATCAAAGGTCACGAGGAGAAGGCAGGAGCATGGGTTTGAGAGATAAAAATAGATCAGCCGTGATCGAATGGAAGAGCAGACTCGATGGGCCGAATGGCCTAATACTGGTCCTATGATTTATGAACCTTGACTGGAAGACAGGAAATCTCCAGTCCTTGTACAATTTTCATAAGGTTCACAAGTCATAAGAGCAGCATTAGGCTATTCGGCCCATCGAACCTACTCCACCATTCAATCATGGCTGATGTCTCTTTCCCTCTCTTTCTCCGTTCTCCTGCTTTCTCCCCATAACCCCTCACACCTGTACTAATCAAGTATCTGTTAATCCCCACTTTAATAAGACCCCAAAACGTGGCCTATGAATTGACGTTCAAGTTATCAGAATTAGGCCATTTGACCCGTCAAGGTTACTCCACCATTTGATCGTAGAAACATAGAAACATAGAAAATAAGTGCAGGAGTAGGCCATTCAACCCTTCGAGCCTGCACTGCCATTCAATATGATCATGGCTGATCATCATCAACTCTGTATCCTTCTCTCCATACCCCCTGGTCCCTTTAGCCACAAGGGCCACATCTAACTCCCTCTTAAATATAGCCGATGAACTGGCCTCAACTACCTTCTGTGGCAGAGAATTCCAGAGACTCACCACTCTCTGTGTGAAAAATGTTTTCCTCATCTCGGTCCTAAAGGAATTCCCCCTTATCCTTAGACTGTGACCCCTTGTTCTCGACCTCCCCAACAATCTTCCTGCATCTAGCCTATCCAACCCCTTAAGAATTTTGTAAGTTTCTATAAGATCCCCCCTCAGTCTTCTAAATTCTAGCGAGTACAAGCCAAGTCTATCCAGTCTTTCCTCAAATGAAAGTCCTGGCATCCCATGGCTGATCTATCTTTCCCTCTCAATCCCATTGTCCTGCCTTCTTCCCATAACCCCTGACACTCGTACTAATCAAGAATCTATCTCTCTCTCTGCCTTAAAAATATCCATTGGCTTGGCCTCCACAGCTCTCTGTGGCAATGAATTCAGATTCACCACCCTCTGGCTAAAGAGATTCCTCCTCATCTCCTTTCTAAAGGTACGTCCTTTTATTCTGAGTCTGTGCTCTCTGGACTGTGATCCCAGACATCATTGTCATTATTATTGGTTTATTAATCCTAATCTTAACTCATGAGACGTGATTATAATTTGCACATGTAAGGATTAAAAATTGAAGTGAATGTTTACCTCCACTTGTCTGTAAATCTAACATAGGTAGACAAAAATGCTGGAGAAACTCAGCGGGTGAGGCAGCATCTATGGAGCGAAGGAAATAGGCAACGTTTCGGGCCAAAACCCTTCTTCAGACTGATGTGAGGGTGCGGTGGGGGGGGGCGGGAAGAGGAAAGGAAGAGATGGAGCCAGTGGGCTGAGGGAGAGCTGGGAAGGGGAGGAGAGAGTAAGGACTACCTGAAATTAGAGAAGTCAATGTTCATACCGCTGGGATACAAACTGCCCAAGCGAAATATGAGATGCGGCTCCTCCAATTTACGGTGGTCCTCAATCTGGCCATGGAGGAATCCCAGGACAGAAAGGTCGAATTCGGAATGGGAAGGGTAGTTGAAGTGCTGAGCCAAACGGGAAATCAGGTTGGTTATTGCGAACCGAGCGAAGATGTTCGGCGAAACGATCGCCAAGCCTATGCTTGGTCTCACCGATGTAGAGCAGCTGACATCTAGAGCAGCGGATGCAACAGATGAGGTTGGAGGAGGTGCAGGTGAACCTCTGCCGCAGCTGGAAAGACTGCTTGGGTCCTTGAATGGAGTCAAGGGGGGAGGTAAAGCGACAAGGGTAGCATGTAAACCTAACATCACTGGTTTTGGATTTGAACCAAGGTTTCTCAGTTTCACAACTAGGCTGCACAGAGGAAAGGTAATGTTATGATACACTGTAGCATATGCATGTACTGGAGAACTGGAGGACAGGCTGCACCCATGGTGGCACTGGAGAGATTGCCAGGAAACACCGGCAACAAGAGAGCCAAGGACCGGAGAGACCATCTCTGCACTTACTTCAACTCTGAACTAGGCAGTGAACCATGGCAGAATGACATGATCTGAAGACCATCAGCAAACAGCCCACACCACAAACAGAAGTCCAACACTCCAGGAAGAGATCCCACAACAGACCACAAGTCCCTTTTCAGGGCCACACATGTCCTCCCAAAAGAGTTTAATTTTCAATGCAGTACAATGATTGTGTCTGTGTTTGTTTTATTGATCAAAATATATGAAATTTAAATATTTGAAAGTGATGCCATGAGACACTACTCTGAAATATAATATCTTCACACATCAATTTGCATCCAAAATATCAAGCATTTCCTTTATTGATATTGAAACAAACAAAAGTTTTACCAACAAAAAAAGGTTGATAAGAACATACAACAGTGCGTACAAAAATATTATAATCACATAAAATTTGAAATTGTCTATAAAAAATCAATAAAGAATCATCACTTTAACAAAAGAAAACCGAAGTCAGCACCGGCGACAACCTACGTCACCTGGCAACAACATACGTTAACCTGGCGACAACCCACGACAGCCCCTATGTCAGGAGAAGTCACGCTGCGCTCATTGGTGTCAAACCCACTGTCGTCAACTGTCCCGAAAATGTTTCAACATGTTGAAAATCCAGCGGCAACCAGAGTGACGCTACGACTCTTTGGGTGACTGAGGAGACGACTCATGACCATACAGGCGACACCTCGGCGACCATGTGGCGACAGCCTAGTCGCCGGCAGTCGCCTAAAAAAATCGCCGAAGTGGGACAGGCCCATAAAGAAGCAATTTTTTCAAATTGTTCAAGACTCTCAATATTTAAGGTACATCATAAAACTGTCATTGTGATTTGATGGTGTGTATGAGATTACAAGTATGTTAGCCAAGTTTACGAAAGTTAGATAATTAAATGAAAAGGAAATTTTACTTGAAAAAAAAAGCGACATCAGTAACTTTTTCTCTTTTGGAAAAAGGGGGGATGTTATGATATGGCATATGCATGCAATGTATGCTCCGAGAGATTGAACGGCTTAATAAAGTCCATGCATGTGTTAGGGGATTCACTTTGGAAACATGTCCCCAAACAGATAAGACTTGATTGTTTCAGTTTCTAGTTTCAGTTTCATTTCCACTTTCAGGGAGTGAACCATCTGAACTCGGCCCACCCAGTGAACTATAAAAATACCGCACACTGTCTCTGGTCCAGCCAGTTCTCGGAAGGAAGACGGAATCCTGAACAGCAGCATGAGGTAAGGGACATCTTCACTTTGCACAATGATATCGGAGATCAGGACCTTCTCAGGCACTGACGCCGACATTAGGTGGATGAGTAGAGAAGCTTAGTTTTTAGTCTTTAGAGATACAGCGCGGAAACAGCACTTTTGGCTCAACGATTCCGCCCCCCCGTCAAACGATCCCCGCACATTAACACTATCCTGCACACACTGGGGACAATTTACATTGATACCAAGCCAATTAACCTACAAACCTGTACGTCTTCGGGGTGTGGGAGGAAACTGAAGATCTTGAAGGAAATTCACGCAGGTCACGGGGAGAACATACAGACAAGCACCCGTAGTCAGGATCGAACCCGGGTCTCTGGTGCTGAAAGGCAATAGCTCTACCGCTGCGCCACCCCGCCGCCTGTTAGGAGTTGAGAGGTCACGTTGCACTTATATAAGACATTGGTCAGGCCACATTTAGAGTATCGTGTTCAATTTTGGGCACCGTGTTATAGGAAAGATGTTGTCAAGCTGGAAAGGGTGCAGAGAAGATCTATCAGGATGTTGCCAGGACTCGAGGGTTTGAGCTATAGGGAGAGGTTGAGCAGGCTGGGTCTTTACTCCTTGGAGTGCAGGAGGATGAGAATTTATCTTATAGAGGTGTTTAAAATCATGAGAGGAATATATAGGATTAATGCACAGAGTATTTTACCCAGAGCAGGGGAAGCAAGAACCAGAGGACATGAGGGGGGGGAATTTAATAGGGACCTGAGGGGCACCTTTTATACAGAAAGGGTAGTGGGTGCATGGAACGAGCTGCCGGAGGAGGTAAATGAAGCAGGAACTATCACAACGTTTAAAAATATTTGGACAGGACAGGTTCAGAGGGTTCATGGGGAAAAGGCAGGAGAATGGCACTGAGGGGGAAAGATAGATCAGACATGATTGAATGGCGGAGTAGACTTGACGGCCAAATTCTGTCAAATGGCCTAATTCTGCTCTATGATTTATTTTTTTTTGTTAAATATTTTTATTAGACGTAAGTACATATTAATAGAATATACTTCTCACATACATTCGTAATTTTATTAATATTAACAATTATGTCATATATTTCTATACTTTTTTTTGCAAGTAAGAAAAGATAGAGAAAAATAAAGTAAGAGTAGGAAATCAAAAATAAAGAAATGAGTGGAGTATTAAAAAAGTTATCCATCATTGGAGATATATCCATGATTTGTTATACGTGAGTCTTCATCTATTCCATTATTCAGGCTTCAGTCAGGCTCTCATTTTGACCCTGTAGATATTCAATAAATGGAGACCATATTCCTCTGAATAGATCCAACTTGTCCAATAGGACAAGCCTTAATCTTTCCAGATGAAGTGTCTCCGACATTCCTGTAATCCACATTTTGATTGTGGGGGATGTAGGACCTTTCCAGAATTTCAATATTAATTTTTTCCCAATTATTAAACTGTAATCAATAAAAATTATTTGATTCATTGTTATTAATTGATTGTTTCTAATATTCCCAGTATTATTAACTTTGACTCGGGGATCAGATTCATATTAACAACATTCAAAATTATCTTAAATATCTCTGTCCAAAATTTAGTAATTTTTACACAATTTGTAAATGAGTGCGTTAAGTTAGCTTCTAAGTGCTGACATTTATCACATATGGCAGATACATTTGAAAAAATACTATGTAGTTTGGATTTTGAATAATGTAGTCTATGTAATATTTTAAATTGTATAAGAGAGTGTCTAGCATTTAACGAGCAGTGGTGTATATGTTGTAGACTTTCATCCCATATTTCAGGTCTAATGATTTGATCTAATTCGTTTTCCCATGATTGACTATATATGTGTGTCATTGGGACATCGTTTTCCAGTAAAATATTATAAATATATGATATCAATTTTTCTGTGTTCGGGTGTTTATTTAGGCATTCATCTAAAATTTCTCTTTCTATTTCTAATTTCCTGTGTATTTGCTTTTACATAGTCTCTAATTTGTAGATATCTAAAGTAATCTTTTGAATGTAATCCATAAATTTGTTGTAATTCTTGAAATGAAAGGAAAGAATTTTCCCTGTAGAGATCTCCCATCTTATTAATTCCATAGTTTTTCCATTGTAAAAAACCTTTGTCCATCATTGAGGGTTTAAATGTAACGTTATTTACAATGGTAAGGGCTAGTGGTATACATTCCAATTTTAGTGTTTTCTTCATTTGTTTCCAGATACGTATTCCACTTTCTATTATAAGGTTTTCACTATAGGTTTTCTTACCTATTTTAATATTGGCGAATAAAATCGAACTAATTTCAAAAGGTGAACAATCTTCTTTTTCCATTTTTAACCAGTTTGGTTGTTTATCTGTCTCTCCAAACCAAAAATTCATATTTTTAATATTAACTGCCCAATAATAAAACATAAAGTTTGGTAGTGCTAGACCTCCATTTATTTTTGGTTTACATAAATGTTTTTTTGTTTATTCTATGGCTCTTATAATCCCAGATAAAGTTGGTGACTACAGAATCAACCTTCTTAAAAAACATTTTTAGGAAGATATATCGGAATCAATTGGAAAAGATATAATAATTGCAGGAGAAAAATCATTTTTATTGCATTAATTCTAGCTAGCATTGAGATAGGTAATGTTTTCCAATATAAAATGTTCTTATTTAATTTATTCAATAAAAGTGGAAAATTGGATTTAAATAAAGAGTCAAATCTTTTTGTTACATGAATTCCAAGATATTTGATTTTTTTCGTTTGCTATCTTAAAAGGAAATTGTTGTAGTAGATGTAAGTTATTTACCATTAATGGCATAAGTTCAATTTATTCCAATTAATACTAAATCCTGAAAATAATCCAAATTCAGATATTAATTTTAGTAAATTTGGTATACTAATTACCGGCTTTGTAATATAAAGTAATACATCATCCGCATATAAAGACATTTTATTTTCAGTATCTCTGGTGTCATATCCATATATTTCAGGATGTAATCTCACCCGTTGAGCTAAAGGTTCTATTGCAAGTGCAAACAGTAGTGGGGATAAAGGGCAACCTTGTCTGCAGCCTCGGAATAGATTAAATTTAGTTGATAGCATTTGATTTGTTATTATTCTGGCTGTTGGATTAGTGTATAATAATTTAACCCAAGTAATAAACTTCTCTCCCAACTTAAAAGTTTCCATAACCGAAAACAAATAAGACCATCCCACCTGGTCAAAGGCTTTCTCCGCATCTAACGAAATAATTACTAGGTTTGTTTTAATATCTCTTTTTGAATATATAATATTGTATAATCGTCTCAAGTTATATGAGGAATATCGTTTTGGTATAAATCCTGTTTGATCGGGGTGAATTAATTTATTAATAACTGTACTTAGTCTTTGTGTAATATGTTGGTTAGTATCTTTTGATCAGTATTTAAAAGAGCTATAGCTCTATATGATCCTGGGTCATCCAGGTCTTTGTCTATTTTAGGTATAAGTGTTATAATAGATTCATTTAACATTTCTGGTAGTTTCTGGACAGTATAAATGTATTCATAGAGTGTCTTCAAACGTGGTGCAATCTGATCATAAAATGTTTTATAAAATTCCGAGCCCATACCATCTGGTCCCGGTGTTTTACCGTTTGAATGGTGTAGTTTCGATGGCTGCATTCTATCAAATGGCCTAATTCTACTCTATGATTTATGAACTTACAATTAATTCTAAATTGGGTTAGCTGAGAGATTCAGCGTGGAATCAAGCCCTTCCATGCCAACCAGCGACCACCCCATACACTAGCACTATCCTACAGACGCAAGGGACAATTTACAGATCTCGGAGAAAGGTCATGGGGAGAACGTGCAAACTCCACGCGCATTGAGCGGCCAACTCTACGCGCATTGAGCGTGAGACTCACGCCTTTCACAAAATTCTCACGCTCTCAAGCTGATCACGGAATTTCTCACGGTCAAAAATGTAAATTATTTTAAAAATAATCAATAAAGAAAGTCACGAACAATTCAATTCATCCAAGGCTTCCAGATCTCCTCCACACTCACCAATGAGAATAATTTTCTGTCGATGGGTTTCCCGTAAAGAATGAGTAATTTGATTGTCTTCAGCCCATCGCACACTATTTAAAATGGTAATGTAACTGCAGTACTAATTATTCCATTTGACATTCATGGAACCAAAATCTGCAGGTGCTGGAAATTCAAAATAAAGCGGAAATTGTTTTAGAGGTGATTAAAAACCATGAGGGGAATATATAAGGTGAATGCATAGTCTTTTTCCTGGGATATGTGATTCAAGAACTACAGGGCATCAGTTTAAAGCAGGAGTGTCAAACTACAGGCCCGCGAAGGGGTAGTTTAGTTTAGAGTCTAAACTAAACTACACATTCCCGTGCAGATGGTGTGATAGGTGAGACACGGCGGTTGTCCCAGCACCGACCCCTGAGGCACCGCTCACACATCCCACCCTCACCTCCGGCGGCTCTGTGTCCGGCGGCCGCTCCGTCCACACCCCATGGTGTTTTAACCCCGGCCCGGAGCCAGGAGCGGACTGGGTGAGTGGGGGCGTCGGTGCCACCTCTGGAGCCGTGAGGATGAATCTCGGGCTAAGGCTCCGCTCCGATGCCCGACCCCCGGGTCACTGACTCTCACCTCCCCCGGACCCCAGCTGGACACAGAGCACCTGGGCCGGCCTGCATTCCCAGGGGACAAGGGGAAGAGACCGGGGGGGAGGGGGAGAGAGAGAAGGAAACGCTCCTCGGAGGTCGCCAAGTCTCTGAATTTCCGCTCACTCCGGGTGTTGTCACCATTTCACTCTCACACACAACCTAACACACAACATAACACACACACTGACACACACACTGGCACACACAAGGTTTAAAGGGCTATGGGCCAAATGCGGATAAATGGGACAAGTTTAGATGGGGCATCTTGATCTGCATGGACAAGTTGGGATGAAGGGCCTATGTGTTTCCATGCTGTAAGACAATGACACATAGCAGAGAGGGTGCAATTGCTCTGGAGAGGATCCAGGGGCGATTTATGAAGATGTTGGCAGGGGCTGTAATTTTTTTTTTCACTTTGAAGAAAGATTTGATAACTGGGATTGTATTCTCTGCAGCAACGGAGGTGAAGAAAAGACTTAGTTGAGGTGAATAATATTATGAGAATAGGACCTGTTTCTTTTAACAAAGAGTGTAAGAAAGAACTGCAGATGCTGGATTAAACTGAAGATAGACACTAAAAGCTGGAGTAACTCAGCGGGACAGGCAGCATCTCTGGAGATAAAGAATGGGTGATGTTTCAGGTCAAGACCATCAGACTGAAGAGGTTGAAAACCAGCCATGTGGATGTAAAACACAATGACCGGAGATGTGTGTTATCCAACTAAGGGCAGATATCAGAATCATGTGTTCATCTTTATTTACGTGACACCATAACAAATATATTACAGAAAAAATAATTTAATGGGGTGGCACGGTGGCGCAGCGGTAGAGTTGCTGCCTTACAGCACCACAGACCCAGATTTGATCCTGACTACGGGTGCTGTCTGTACAGAATTTGCACATTCTCCCCATGACCACATGGGTTTTCTCCGGATATTCCAGTTTCTCCCACATCTGGAAGAAGTGCAAGCTTGTAGGTTATTGTCCCTGGCGTGTAGGATAGAACTGCTGTGTGCTAGATTGCTGGTCAGTGTGGACATGGTGGGCCGAAGGGCCTGCTTCCATATATATGTTTTACATATACATCTTAATTTCATTGATTTCGTATTGTTTCTATAGTCAAAGAATAAGGTTGATTAATTTATTTGTCCAGAACAGTGATGGAAGTCTGATAATTCTTGCCTTGCTTCTATTTTTTTTCTCTATATTTTTCCATAATAGCATGAATTATTAATCTCATTTCCATACATGAATATACTAAGGTCATTCATGTGCTGCACGTCTTGGTCAGAGCCTGGCTCTACTGTGGAGTATAATTTAGCTTAACCTTATTCATGCCTATTCCAATGTAAACCATAAATGTTGCATTCAAATGTAAGTTGAAAGACTCGCTACAGTATGCACCAATTGCCTGATACCAGCTTGGAAGGAACTGTCCCTGAATCTGGAGGTGTGCGTTTTCACACTTCTGTACCTCTTGCCTGATGGGTGAGGGTAGAAGAGGGAGTGGCCAGGGTGCGACTCGTCTTTGATTATGCCTGACCCACTGAGCTACTCCAGCTTTTTGTGTGTTGTCCCATTGATCACCTTGTGCTCTCTTGCAGCGACACACTGAGGGAGTCCTTGTTGGTGAAGCTCGGCCAGCTTCAGTGCCACTTCACGTGGGGCCCACAGATGGACGACGTCGACCTGGACAATGTGAAGAAGATTGCAGGATTCGATTATCATCGGCGGGAAGCACCAAGGCGTGCCGCACAACCAGCTGGCTTACATCAACTACCGGCAGGGCAACTGCGAAGAAGCTCTCCGTGACTTAGAGGAGGCGGAGAGACGTCTGAGGGAGATCCACGGGGATGGATTTGAGAGGAGGAGCATCGTCACCCATGGCAACCGGGCCTGGTTGCATTTCCACATGGGGCAACTCAGCGAGGCCCAGTCCTACCTCAACAAGCTGGAGGTGACGTGTGGCCCCCTCCCCCAGGGCCCGCACGTCATGGCAATGGTGCCCGAGGTGTGGGGGGAGAAGGGGTGGTCTTTGCTGAGCTCCCACTCTCAGTGCTGCGAGGAGGCGAAGGAATGTTTCGCCAGGGCTCTGGAGGAAGATCCCGACAACACGGAGTGGAACATGGGCTACGCCACCGCTCTGTACCGTCTGGAATCGATTTCCGGGATCCCGGAAAACCCCGAAGTGAGTCAGTCGATGAGACAGCTGAGACGGGTGCTGGAGCTCGATCCGGGTGAATCTGTGGCCAGGGTGATGCTGGCCCTCAGGCTCCAAGCGTTCCAGCAACAGGCAGAAGCGAATGAATTGGTTGAAGAAGCGTTGCGGACAAGCCCAGATTCTCCATTTGTGCTCCGCTATGCAGCAATGTTTTACAGAATAAACGATGTTGATGAAGCGATAGGGCTGTTGAAGAAAGCCTTAGAATTCACTCCGCGCTCTTCCTTCTTGCACCATCAAATGGGTATGTGTTACAGGGAAAAGCTATTCGCTCTGCTTAAATATCCAAGTAGTGGAGACCTTGGTGTGAAGGCTGCGTTGATCAACCATTGCAAGCTCATTTTGGAACGGCATTTGAACGAGCCATCGTATATATTTGCACAGCTGGATTTTGCCGGGATCTGCTTAATGAATGGTGAATCAGACAGGGCGGTGGAGATATACAACCACCTCCAGAGTTTAGAGGATGTTACTCCAGATAATAAGCAGGCACTAGAGTTACAGCTTGGATTATATGAACTGTATCACACCAAATCTGAATCAAACGCCATCTACCATTTTATGGAAGGCCTTAAAATCTGGCGCGGCACGAAACAATGGAAAATTTGTCACACTAACTTGAAGAGGATTGCAAGAAGGCAAATTAAGGAAACTGTTTCAACAGCAGAGCCTGGGGTATCCTGGGGTTTCTTCACTGAGAAGCCGGGGAGAATTCTGAAGCTGTTGAATGCTATGAAAGGGCCTTGCGGTTTGATCGTGGCAACGAAGAATATCTCAGCGCTCTTCGTGAATTGCGCCCTTCTACTTAGGCTGGAGATACCAGGACCAGGAGGTAAGGGCGAGAAAGGTCCTTCCTCAACCCTTCCTCACTAGAACATAGAACATAGAACGTAACACAGTACAGCGCAGGAACAGGCCCTTTGGCCCACGGTGTCTGTGCAGAACATGATGCCAAGGCCAAATCCTATCTGCCTCCATTCTCTGCATATCCATTGGCCCATCCAAAAGTCTCTCAAATGCTACAAACGTGGCTCAACCACCACTCACGGCAGCAAGGTCCGGGCACACACATCCCTCTATGTAAAAAAAAACATGCCCCGCACATCTCCTGTAGCTAATACCCTCTAGTCCAGGCACCTCCTCTGCACCCTTTCCAAAGCCTCCACATCCTTACTGCAATGGGGCGCCCTGAACTACATGTGATACTCCAAATTAACTCCAAATAACCAAAGTCCGATAAAGCTGCATCATGACCCTATGACTCTTATACTCAATGCTTGGACCTATGAAGGCAAGCATAGTATACGGTGACAGACACAAATAGCTGGAGTCACTCAGCGGGTCAGGCAGCATCTCTGGAGAAAAGGAATAAGTGACATTTCAGGTCCAAGACCCTTCTTCAGATCCGAAACGTCACCTATTCCTTCTCTCCAGAGATGCTGCCTGACCCGCTGAGTCCCCCCAGCTTTTTGTGTCTATCCTCGGTGTAAACCAGCATCTGCACTTTCCTTCCTCAGCTTACCGTACACCTTGTTCACCGCTCGATCTACTTGTGCGGCCACTTTCAGGGCGTTGTGGAGTTGGATGCCATGATTATTACAGAGTCTGACCAAGCTTGTGTGCGGTGCCTTAATGGAGACACTTGAATTGACATTTTGTTGATGATCTTCTGCAGGTTTGGTGCCCGTTTCTCTGACTGATCTACAGTGATCCCATCTCTCAACAAACCTTCACATTCAACCAGAGGTGGATCAGAGCTGCGTTGTGGAGGATGTGACGCCATTTCACGTGCGTCCGATGCGATGGTCAGAATAGAGGCACCGGCAGTGATTTCCCAGCCCGTTACTCAATGGTCACAAATTCACCTGGACGTTAATTGTTTGTCCATTAAATTCTGGAGTAAAAGTTTAGGATTAAGTTATTGTTGTCACGTGTACTGAGATACACTGAAAAGCTTTGTTTTGCTTGCTATCCAAAACAGATCAGAGAATACTGTGCATAAGTACAGCCGTTAAACTCAAGTACAATAGATAGAGCAAAGGGGAGATTAGTTCAGTTTAGTTTATTGTCCCATGTAGGTGCATTGAAAAGCGTTTGTTGCGTGCTAACCAGTCAGCGGAAAGACAATACATTATTACAATCGAGCCGTCGACAACGTTGGTGCAGGAGTAGAGATTGTAATATGTGATTGTAGATCTGCTTCTGTGGTTAGCACGCAAATAATTGCCTGGGTTGCACGCCATCTTTCTACACAAAGTGTAAAATACAGATAAAAAGAGGGGGTGAGAACTAATTGTTGTGTAAGAAGCACCATAGATGAGGTGCCATTTGATTTAGTTTGCAGGATACACTCCTGCGTTTCAGAGTTCCCAACATATGCAATATTTTTAATTTTTGTTTCATGCTTTATGATCATTGGGGCACCTTTTCGGGTCAATATTTTTAGTTTAGTTTAGAGATACAGCGCAGAAACAGGTCCTTCAGCCCACCGAGTCCGAGCCGACCAGCGATCCCCGCACACTAACGGTATCTACACACACTGGGGGCTATTTACAATTGTACCAAGTTAATTAACCAACAAACCTGTACTTCTTTGGAGTGTGGGAGGAGACCAGTGCACCCGGAGAAAACCAATGCTGTCACGGGGAGAACGAACAAACTCCCTCCAGACAGCACCCATAATCGGGATCGAACCCGGGTCTCTGCACTGTAAGTCAGCAACTCTACCGCTGCGCCACCGTTTCTGATCAATATTGTTCAACATGCTGTAATATCAGAGCTAAAGCATTAAAATAATAAATAAAGCACTAATAAAATGCAACAGTTTTGGTGCATCATTCCGCGTCAATACTGAAGGCTAAGTCGTTTTCTTGGTCCACACTACGGTGAACAGTATCAGTTCAAAAACTTTCAAGTCTAAAGTCTAAAACCTGCTCTCCAGCCTTTAGCGCTGATAATAATGTTTACCCTACTTCATGGTCCTTTATTACCACATGTTGCAGTGAAATTCGATTTTTGTTTACAGTAAAATTCTATTTTTGCATACATGAGGTGCAGTGAGATTCTACTTTTGCATACAGCCCAGCAAATTATTACTATATTTAAGCCCAATCCTGGATTAAGTACAAAGTGTACAGAAATAGTCCACTGAGACCACACACAAGAGTTTGCGAAGTTTTGGCTCCATTTTCAAAGTCCAAGTTGCTTTCAGTGCAGCGGAGAGTGGGAGGGAGACACAGGGAGATTGGTGGGAGTCTGTGTCGCACAGGAGAGGGGGGAAGGGGGGAAGAAAGTGGTGGAGGTTGCGGGGGTGAGGGGTGAAGGGTTCATAGAGTTACCTAAAGTTGGACAAGTCATTGTTCGTACCATTACCTTTGTAAGCTACCCAAATGGAATATGAGGTCATTTTGTATTCCCCGAGGTGTGATTGATCATTTAAAGCAAACATCTAGCCCGATGGCAAACATGTGGTCCAAAATTGACATTTGGTCCCAAGCTCATTTGTATATGGCCCAATGTATTTTTAAAGTTTATTATTAATGTACTTGTGTAAAGAATGATTCATTAAGGAATAACAGACTCAAATGTTAACCCTACCCCTAAGGAAAATGTATTTTGTTATGTTACATAGTTATATTAAACCTTTACATTTGAAAGATATTAACTCCAAATTGTGTAACAATAGTTGGAAGATGCCCAATAAGATGTTCTCTAAATGTATTTGTGTGAAATGCTGTTAAACTACAATAATCATTTCAGTTTTCTAACATTACTGAAAGACCAAAATCTCGAGGCCATGATAACTGTATTTGAGGTTAGAGGACACCTGTACAAAAATGAAAAGTTTTTTATGGCAAAAATATAAAAATATTTCAGCTTCTGAAAGAAAATGTAAATGATTACTTTACCAACAGTTGTGCAAGTTGCTTTGGTCATTTTTTCAAGCAAAACCTCACCTCATTTACAAATAAAAATGGAAGTGATATGATGACCTAACACTAAATATGCAGTTGTTGGTATTTTGTATTTTGGTCTTTCAAAGGGAGTATGTATTGCTTAAACCACACAGTAATTAGAGTAAAGCTCACTGGATTTTTAAGATGCATCCAAAAACGGCTTAACCAGATCATTTACCCGGTTTTACCTAAATCTTGATTTACAAAATGAACAAAAAATGCTTAATGAAATTAAATTACATGACTTTCTTAAGGTGGCTTCGCGGCATTACTAAACAGTTCAATAAATTTTCTTCCAGTTAACATATTCTGTACTTCAATATGTTTATCTGAGAACAGTGGCAGACTGGGTCTAAAAATATTGGTTGCCAGGAGACAAAGGGGGCCCACCCACAACTGCAATGCTATCATTTAATTTTCATAACGAATAAATAAAATGTTCAAAAAATACATATTGAAAAAAGGGTACAATTACAATTTTTGTGGGAAAAATGTCTATTTCTTAGTAATTACAGTGTACACGTACTGTACATATTACTGGCAGTAGCTACAAAATGTAAATACAGAATGTTATAATTGAATTTTTTATTTTATTTTTTTAATTTTAAGTAATTGGTTGATATTTTTAAATAGTTTACTGCATAATTTACACATTAACAGATAGTTCAAAAGCACAATAGAGCATTGCATGCAGTCCACCATATTAAGAGCAATCGTTTGTGTTCGCTGATGATTGTGCGAATCTGCCAATAATTGCTTCTGCATCCAATTAATATAACAATTCCTTTTCGATAGCAATATGTATGATAGCAATATGTATGATTCCAAATTCTCCTCAGACAGCGAATTTCTTAACCTTGTCTTTATGATCTTTAGCTTTGAATATTCCTGGGATGTCAGGACTATTCCTGGGATGTGAAAAATATACATCTTCTAGATGAGCTGGGACGCATCCTCAGTGATGTGACCTGGGGTCATCGGGTGTTTCGGGTCTCACAACATCAGTCACCCTCGCCCAGGCGACCCAGCCGGGGTTGATCAGGCCCCGACTTGCGTCCTAGCAGCAACCACCCACGGATCAGCCATCTTAATAACTACTCTGCAGGGATTGGGGGACTCTAGTGCATGGAGGGACTGGGCTCTGTGGGGTGACTCCCGGCCGGGCTCCTCCTGCGTCTCACCAGGTTCAAGACCTGTGCGCTGCACCTCTTTCTCCTTCTCCGAGCATTTCAGGACTTTCATATGAAGAAAGACTGGATAGATTCGGCTTGTACCCGTTAGAATTTAGAAGATTGAGGGGGGATCTTATAGAAACTTACAAAATTCTTAAGGGGTTGGACAGGCTAGATACATGAAAATTGTTCCCAATGTTGGGGAAGTCCAGGACAAGGGATCACAGTTTAAGGATAAGGGGGAAATCTTTTAGGACCGAGATGAGAAAAACATTTTTCACACAGAGAGTGGTGAACCTCTGGAATTCTCTGCCACAGAAGGTAGTTGAGGCCAGTTCACTGGCTATATTTAAGAGGGACTTAGATGTGGCAAAAGTGATTGGGGGTATGGAGAGAAGGCAGGTACGGGATACTGAGTTGAATGATCAGCCATGATCATATTGAATGGCCTACTCCGGCACCTATTTTCAATGTTTCTATGAAAATGTCCTCTCACATTGGACTTGAGTAACTGATAGTGCGCAGATGACTTTATAAAGTTCATAAAGGTTATCATATGCCTTGTCATGAAGTCTATTGGATGCCAGAATTTTTAGTACACATGATGGGCAAATGCTGCAAATTTTACAATTGTTGCAACTGGAATCCATATTCTCACCATCATTAAGCAATAGCTTTAATACATCAAAGTTTCAAGCAAAAGAAAACAATTCCAATATTACTTGATCTTTGCTGATTTGTGGAAACAGCTTAATAATACCTTCCAATGCTTCATGTTCAAGGCCCTTCTCTGCAATAGTTTTAACCTTTGCTGGGTGCAAGCAGCACAAATCTTTATACAACTGTTTGTGTTGTACAAAGCGTGAGTCTAGTGACTGGACAATGCAATCCATTATTGGGTTAAACACATTTACTCGAAAATCAGCTAGAGAATCTGAGGAATTTCTATCATCATCATCAATAAGCTCATCTGCCATTCTTTTCTTCTTCCTCTGCCTCTTAACTGGCAATGCTGTTTCCAACGCATCAATTTCCAATGTTTGATTTTCATCCATATTCATCTGTGAAATCCTGTCATTACATTTATTTACAAATTCCATAGCCTTGCTGTGAAACGTTATCAAATGTTCTTGTCTGTTCCTTCAACTTTGTTTGTTGCTGAATCTACCAAACTCCATGCAGTAAACATATCTAAACCACTTGTCTTTAGATAACTTGATAACGGGGTTGTAGTTTCAAATATATACAAGTAAGTAAAATGATGTCAATATGGTTTCAAACTTTAGAAGACTTTGAAGTAAAACATTTTCTTCATGTTTTGTTTTTGCATCAAACTTTTCTGAATCTTGTATCATTGATAAATCAATAGATTTACGAAAGCACTGGCAGCATCATCAAACAAACGTCCAAAAAATATGCATTTTCCTGACTATCTGGATTAGCTTTAATCATAGAAACACATAGAAACATAGGCGAGCCTGCACCGCCATTCAATATGATCAGTACCGGAAGCCACGCAACTCACTCAATATAGCCAATGAAAACTACCCTCTGTGGCAGAGAGTTGACTCACCACTCTCTGTGTAGTTAAAGGATTTCCCCCCTTATCCTTAAGCTGTGACCCCTTGTCCTGGACTTCCCCAACATTCTTCCTGATCTATCCTATAAGATCCCCTCCTAATCTCCACCAATAGCAATAATGTCCTTCCTCTGAGACCAAAACTGCACGCAATACTATCACCAAGATACAACTGAAGTACCTCCCTCTCCAACGTTTCATTTGTTCTTGTCCTAGATGTTTTTCCAACAACTTCTATCCATACAGCCATTCTCTTGTATGATGCTTTCACAAAAGTTGCTATATTCTGGAGCAAATTGAAAAAAGAAACAGCAGGCACACAACATTTTGTTCTTTCAGTTATCACCAAATTCAAGACGTGGGCGTAGCACCATATATGAACGTTGATCAGCCACATCAGCAATTTTTACTTTGTGAACCATTATACTGGCCATGGCAGCTTGCAGCGCCACCTGTGCTATCAGATAAACATTCTTGGGGGTCAATTTTAAGATGCTGTAATGTTTCAATCAATAGATCAAAAGGTCCCTGTCCTGTACCATCACTACTTGGCACAACTGAAAGTAGTCGCTCACAGATAACACCTTTAAGCACATACCGAATAATAATGCTAAACTGATCGATGGATGAATTATCTTGTGTTGAATCAACCTGAATAGAATAATATTTTGCTTGAGAAACGTCATGACTAATTCTTTCTTGTATCATATTCTTCATAATTTTGATTAACATGTTTATAGTTGTTTTACTCAGGTATGTAACAAGTCCACCACGGCCTTTACTTTGAGCCTTTCCTTGTTGCTCTAATCATTTGATTCTTTGTTTAGACTTGTTTTGCACTGCAGAAATGTGAGCTGCCATAATGGGGTCATATTTTGCCATCAACTGCACTGTAGCTAAAAAATTGCCATGATTCAGAACCTCATTATCTAGAGTGTAGGCCGATTAATTTCTGTGACCTCGAAAAGGAAGTGCTTGCTTGCCTACCATCTTTCTGATGTCTATAATCCTCATGACAATACTTCTCTGCTTCAATACTTCTTCTTTCCTTTTAATTAGTGATGCTGCAAAACATTTGTCTAAGGTGCCGTCATTAACCACACTGATATATTGCTGAGCATTTCTGACATGTGTTGTTGTCGATTCATGTAAAGTCAAGCTCTGGCTAATACGCCTGTAGTCACTAAAGCCACGTACAAAGGGTAATGGATTACAAGTGTTGGGAAACTCAAAGGCTAAGCAGTATGAACAATATAAGCATCTAATTTCTTTGTATATGTTAGCCATTTTCTTGGGACTGAGTCATTCATAATTTTCCTCTCATACAAACGAGCATCAAATGGCAGATCATCAAGTGGCTGAAGTGGATGTTCAGCAAAAAACTGTTTTGGCTCTGCTCGTGATGAATATTGGAAGATTCCAGTAGTTGAACTTTCATTTTCTTGTGCAGGTTAATTTCCAGGATGTGCTTCAGAAACCAAGTCATTTATGCTTGAAGGAATATCTGATTCCCTGTCACTAGTTGAAGCTATGTGTTCAGATGTTGCAACTACAGGCAGTACAGATACCAGAACAAGCAAGCCAGAAATATTGAGCCTGGGTTGATTAGTAATGGATGCACTTGTATTTGTCTCTACATTCAAAGTAGCTCTTCTCTGTTCTTGTAACTCGAATGTCATTGCATCATCACCATGAGCATTGTTTCTTGCTTCTTGATTTCCGGAGGGCGGCGCGACTCTCATCGCAGCGCCCTCTGCAGTTCGTCTGTCTTTTTTTTTGTCTTGTTTGAGTGTAGTTAGTGTGTTTTTTTTTAGCTGGATATGTGTGGGGGGCGGGGTGGGGGAAACTTTTAAAATATTTTCCCTGTACGGAGGACCCGACCTTTCCTCTGTCGGGTCTCCGTTGTCGTTGGGGCCTAGCACCGTGGAGCGGCCTCCAACTGGACCTGGGGCTCCAGTCGCGGAGCCTGCGGACTACTCACCGTCGTGGGGCTGGCCGAGTTAGGAACGGGAGAAGCTGTGGTGGCGCGCTGCTGCTGCCCGACCCCGGAGATTCGGAGGCTCCAGCTGCAGGCCGGTGGACGGTAAACACCGGGAGCTTGCGGGTCGCTGGTGGGAGACCGCTTTTTTTCGGAGCTCCCGCGGCGGTGACGTCTCCCGCCCGAGTTGCGGGGTTGAAAATGACCTGGAGTGGGGCATTACATCGCCCAACGCAACTTTGATGGCCGCGGGACTTGCTAGCGCCCACCGGGGCTCCAACATCAAGACCCGGAGCGCGGCCTTGCATCGCCCAGCGCGGCCTGAATGACCGCGGGACTAATTTACCATCGCCCACTGGGGGCTTTGACTGACATCTGGAGGAGAAAGGGGAGTGCAGGGGAGAGATAAGACGTTGCCTTCCATCACAATGAGGAGGAGATTCGCTGTGATGGATGTTTGTGTAAATTGTGACGTGCCTTTGTTCTTTTCTTGTTTGTATGACTGCGGAAACTAAATTTCGTTTGAACCTCAATGAGGTTCAAATGACAATAAACGGTATTGTATTGTATTGTATTGTATTGTATTGTATTGTATTATTTGTTGCAGAACTGGACATTGATGTGGATTGTGCTTGTGGTATTATAAACTCTGTACTAGGCCTGCATCGCTTGGCTGATTCCTTCCTTTCTGCTTCTTTTTGTTCTTTGCGTTTTAGTGATCCAGATTTATGATTTTTTCTTTTCCATGCTGGTAGGGGTAATAATCCTGAAATAAAAACATAATTAAAAATAGCCCACATTGGTAAAAATGAACATATACAATTTTTAATATATATTTACTAATACTAACAGGATAAATATACTTTGATTATATATGTTTTAATATTTTAGTTACTGTTTAACCATACTGTTTTAACCATGTGGTTGACTGGTTCATACAACTTAAAACCAGGCCAAAAGAAAAGCACATTGGCCTAAAAACTAAAATAAATTTTATTTTTCTAAACCAAACCTAAGCTTAACTAAACCTTGACAGAAGGTCCATCTCAGATTTGATTGTTTAGTTTAGTTAAGTTAGGTATGGTTATGCTTAGGAAATTTAATTTAATTCATATTCAACTTCACCATATAATTTTTAAGTAGTCATTTCCATAACAAATATCATACATGAAAGAAATTTTCAAATAGTAAATTAGAGTAAATTAGGCCTAGGCCTAGCCTATCTCGTTACCAAATAGCCTAAATAGAATGGAAGAATGTGACACTACATCACTTCTCTGTGAGATGCACTAGGCCAGCCTAGGAGTTCACAAAATCGAAATAAGAGTGCTGTCACGTCCATAGGCCTAAGCTATTAGGCCCCAAATTTATCCTGACACACATAGCCATGGTTTGGGTCAAGTGTGCTGATGCCATATAAATCTTCCTCTCATTAATAGCAGCCCTTTCCCTTTGGGAATATTATAATCCGTTTTTAAAAACTGACCGCTCATGTACTTAAGCCTCTTTACAGTAAGTGAAAAATAAATTACCCACTCCATTTCTTATATTTTTTTGTGTGCTTGTCTGAGTGAACACGAGAGAGAGAGAGAGAGAGAGATTATAATTAATTTTTTAATAGATTGTGTCCTTTTTATCTGGAGGCAAAAAAGACAGTTGAAAACTCTCCTTTTTTCACTTCCTTTTATCTTAATATTTTCTGTCCCTTTTTTAACTGCATGATATCTTCAAATAATAATAATAATAATAATAATAATAGTAATAATAATTATAATAAATTACTGAATGACTGAAAATTCTAAAGTTAATCAATATCCTGTGTCTTAGTGAGCTTAGTGTCACAACTCGCAAACCCTTTGTGTTTACCGATAATGACCTATGTTCAATTTATTTGACCTCATGATTCACAATCAAATTTTCTTAGTTTTTCTTTGACCTCAAAGCATAAATGTACTGCTTGATAATTAAGTGATAACCTTTGAAGATGCCGCCTCTTAAAGATAAGGCTCAAGCGGTCAATTCGTTTTCAAGAATCGAGGATCTTAGAAAAGTAACACATACATGCTAACTGACCCTTTATCTTTTAAATTCACACAGAAATCTGGCAGCGTTCGTCAAAACAGCTGCCGCGTGTTTCTAACTTGAAAATGGTTTTTTTTTCAAAAATTACTGACAGTAATATGTATATACTTTGAATTTCAGCAAGGACCTCCAGCTGTCCACTATTGCTTTTTTTAAAATTGATCTTTGAATAAAAATTATTTATGACCTGATAATGATAAATGTGGCAACAGGGCACCCGGTCTTGTCACGCCTATATGTTTCAGGATGAACTTTAATGAGGTTAGCCTCACCATTGTAAGATAAGTCCTGTGAGATTGAATGAATGTAAAATTTAGTGACTGATTTTTACTCAAAGGTAGTTTGTCCCTGTTGATAGTGTGGATATTTATTAAATTAAACTTTCAGTGTAATTCTAGCTGCCATATACATCCACACAATTTAAATATGCTATTTTAGCATCAGCAAAAATAATAAACAATTCTGAATGTGTATTCTATATCAGATCAATCAGCCATAAGTTTTTTTTCAGGTTTTTCCAATACATTTCAGTGCCCATGCAATCTCATAATCGTTTTACATGACTAACGTACAACAAGAAGGTGATAAGGTTATTAAATATGTTAAAGAAGGAACTGCAGATGCTGGAGAATCGAGGGTTACACAAAAACTGGAGAAACTCAGCGGGTGCAGCAGCATCTAAGGAGCGAAGGAGATGGGCGACGTTTCGGGTCGAGACCCTTCTTCAGACTGGTCAGGGATCAGGGAAACGAGAGATATAGACGGTGATGTGGAGAGATAAAGAACAATGAACGAAAGATATGCAAAAAAGTATCGATGATAAAGGAAACAAGCCATTGTAAGCTGTTTGTAGTTGTGAAAATGACCGCTGAAGCTGGTGCAATGTTCTTTTAGTGCAGAGGTTAATTAACTATATATATGAAACATAAGTGAATCTTTTTACCATATATAACCATATAACAACCATATAACAATTAGGCCCTCTCGGCCCTATGTCCGTGCTGCTACACTACCTGCTCAGAGTTTCTCCGAGCTTCCACCACTTCTGTGTGATTCCACACAACCCCTGAGTAAAGAAGGTTAATAAATATGAATCTTTCCCTTCAATGGGAAAAATTTTCAACTCTGATCATCTTAATCCCTTACGAAATGACCTACATAAAAATTGCAGAGAAAATATTATAGCCTTTAATTAATTTTCTTCCCTACTATATCAATATATGAAACCCATAATGCGTGAAATCTTTACCAATTTTTAGCAGAAAATATCAAATCAAAATAGAGAAAGAAAAATTGTGGACGTTTTATACATTTAGCATCAATGAGGCTTCAGCTGCTGCATCGCTGGTGACAAATATTTTATATCCGGTTTATATTTGTTAACCTTGAGAGATATGCAAGCACTACTAGTTTCAACCGTAAGGCTACTACTATTACGATACTTAAAGTTCATCGCTGAGAACAATGATTCACAAGAATATGTATATGAAAAAATCCTGAATATTGATAATACCTCTCACATAGCTTTAACAATAACTTATGTTTAAGCACATTTGCTGAAGAACAGGCTTCATTCACTTTTCATATAATATTTTCAATGCAGTCACTGATAACCAGATAATTACTACGGGTAACTGGAGCCTACCGTGGTGTAACAATTATGTTTTATCTAATATCTAAGTTTGAACTCTCATGTAGCTGAACTTGGATATTGTTTACCGATAATTTAATTTACGAAACTCGAAAACATATATAAAAAGAATGGTAAAGGAGCCACGCCACGTCTGGCCGCCTGGTGAATGATGCAACAAGAAGTTATATGCAACAATAATCTTTTATTGAAAACTTAACATTTCCCTTCGCTAGGCTAGCCTACATTATAATACATATACAAAAACTCAACATTTCAAAATAATGCTCTTCAATAACCATATTGGCGTCAGCATCGGTGGCATTGCTTTTTTACATTCTTCAAAAGCTGATCATTTCTGGATAGGTAACTCTAATTCGATCAGTAATTTTCTCAATGACTGCAAACCCTTCTTTTGAATGTAATAACTCGCGTAACTTTCTCTTTTGAGGCTATTTCTATGCTCGGTTTTGATTAACTTCAGACTGCTTTAAAGACTTTCAATCGGAGCATTTGCAAATGGTAGGAAAACATACGCCCAACAACTTTACGAAGATTTCCAATGTAGATACGTTTTTATATACCAAAGAGTCGGCAGGTTTTGGCTCCGTTTTCAAAGTCCAGTCCGGTCTGTGCGCTTGGTCTTCTGCAGCGGTGCCCGATCCAGGTGAGCCCCAGGCTGCTGCAGGGTCTCCAGCCGTCGCCCCTCTCCTCCCCCGCCACCTTCAGCCTTTGTGCCCCGTCGCACCTCCCACAGCCAACCTTGATGGCGCTGAAGGTGAGCCAGTCACTGTCACTGGTTCAGTCTGAAGAAGGGTCTCGACCCGAAACGTCGCCTATCTCCTTCGCTCCTTAGATGCTGCTGCACCCGCTGAGTTTTCTCCAGCTTTTTGTGTACCCTCGATTCTCCAGCATCTGCAGTTCCTTCTTTAACACTGTCACTGGTTCACTGTCTTCTCGGCTCTTGCGTCTGCCGTCGCCGGCTCCTTCCGTCCTCCTCTCCGGTTCCCCCGCTCCTCAGGGGACAGACAAGGTCGGGCTTGGTAGCTTCCTTCCCTCTCTTCCTCCAGTCACTTCCTTTCAAGCCCGCCTTGCCTGCCTAGTGCAGTGCATGAAACATGGAAAACAGTTTGCACCTTGCAATTTCCCACAAGCAGAAATGTGATTCTGATCAAATAATCTGATCTTTATTTTAGTGATGTTCATTAGTTTGAGGAGCAGAATTAGGCACAACAGCCCATTAAGTCTACTCCGCCACTTCCTTTTTATTACTAAAACAGTTGTCTGTGTTTGTTTCTTTATTGCATTTTTATTTGATATAGGGGGCCCACTTCATCAGGGGCCCACTTGCCATCGTGCAAGCTGACACCCTGGCCAGTCCGCCACTGCCTGAGAATAATCCTGAAAAGAAAACTGGGTCTACCGTTACTCAGATCTTAGATAAGGCCATTTCAAAACAAAGAGTATGCCCCAAAAGCTATCTGAAGTTGTCATTAGCAAAACTGGCAAAAAGTGAACAGCTGGGACATTTTTTGCAATGAGAAAAAAATTAGCTTGATAACTGTTTCTAAGTTTTATATATGTTTTAATATAGATGATATGATGTTCACAACCATGTGGAAAATTTAGTGGGTTGCGCATCGGGATGTTAAGAAAAATCACAAATATGCCCCAAAATGCTCATTTTTGCATTTATTTCCGGCTCATTGCATACTGTGATATCCTGGTAGCGTAATGGAATGGTAAAACATCAATGCAGTTTACAGAACCCTTCAGCTAGGTTTGCTATTTTGCCCAGGATAATATTAGCCTGAACTGCACTAAAAAACTTTTAATGGGAGAACAATGTGGACTAAAAATACTCTCCATCAAAGCTGGTTCCTCCATTTGAATGTAGATAAACTTTAAAAACTTAGGTCATCAAAAGTTTTTTTTTATTAGTTTTTGTTCAGGGTGGTAAACCTAACAAACATAAGTAACAAATTATCAGTTTATGAATAACTAAAACATTACCATTATTGTAGCAATTATCTTCTTGTGGGCAGTGGGCAGGTGCTATAGACCTGCACGGGAAGGTTGACGCTCCCACCCCCATGAGTCTCGGGCAGATGGGGCTCGTCAGCCAGGGAAGGCAGTCCATCCAGGAGAGGGAAAACTCTGATTTCAAACCTCCACTGCCTTGTGGCCATATCCAGTCATGGAAAAGGCTCCAGGAGTAAACCTCAAGAAAATCCGGAGTCGGAGCCCCTACAACCCCGCTCTGGCAGCTCCTGTGATGGCGCTGGTGCCAAACTGTAACGGCCCTGCTGTTCCAATAGACAATAGACAATAGGTGCAGGAGTAGGCCATTCGGCCCTTCGAGCCAGCACCGCCATCAATGTGATCATGGCTGATCATCCCCAATCAGTACCCCGTTCCTGCCTTTTCCCCATATCTCCTGACTCCACTATCTTTAAGAGCCCTATCCAGCTCTCTCTTGGAAGCATCTAGAGAACCTGCCTCCACTGCCCTCTGAGGCAAACAATTCCACACACTCACAACTCTCTGTGAGAAAAAGTGTTTCCTCGTCTCCGTTCTAAATGGCTTACCCCCTATTCTTAAACTGTGGCCCCATGTTCTGGACTCCCCAAACATAGGGAACATGGGGAGCTGCACTCCCTCAATAGCAAGAATGTCCCTTCCTCAAATTAGGGGACCAAAATTGCACACAATACTCCAGGTCTGTGGTCTCACTAGGGCTCTGTAGAACTGCAGAAGGACCTCTTTGCTCCTATACTCGACTCCTCTTGTTATAAAGGCCAACATGCCATTCGCTTTGTTCACTGTCTGCTGTACCTGCATGCGTACTTTCATAGACTGATGAACAAGGACCCCCAGATCCCGCTGTACTTCCTCTTTTCCCAACTTGACGCCATTTAGATAGTAATCTGCCTTCCTGTTTTTGCTATTAAAGTGGATAACCTCACATTTCCCCACATTAAACATCATCTGCCATGCATCTGTCCACTCCCCCAACCTGTCCAAGTCACCCTGCATTCTCATAACATCCTTCTTACAGTTCACACTGCCACCCAGCTTTGTGTCATCTGCAAATGTGCTAATGTTACTTTGGATCCCTTCATCCAAATCATTGATGTATATTGTAAATAGCTGCAGTCCCAGCACCGAGCCTTGCGGTACCCCACTAGTCACTGCCTGCCATTCTGTTAATCCCCACTCTCTGTTTCCTGTCTGCCAACCAATTTTCTATTCATGTCAGCACTCTACACCCAATACCATGTGCCCTAATTTTTGTCCACTAATCTCCTATGTGGGACCTTATCAAATGCTTTCTGAAAGTACAGGTACACTACATCCACTGGTTCTCCCTTGTCCATTTTCCTAGATGCATCTTCAAAAAATTCCAGAAGATTAGTCAAGCATGATTTCCCCTTCGTAAATCTATGCTGACTCAGACCGATCCTGTTACTGCTGTCCAAATGTGCGGCTATTTCATCTTTTATAATTGACTCCAGCATCTTCCCCACCACCGATGTCTGGCTAACGGGGTCTATAATTTCCCTGTTTTCTCTCTCCCGCCTTTCTTAAAAAGTGGGATAACATTAGCTACCCTCCAATCCACAGGAACTGATCCTGAGTCTATAGAACATTGGAAAATTATCACCAATACATCCACGATTTCTAGAGCCACTTCCTTAAGTACCCTGGGATGCAGACCATCACGCCCTAGGGATTTATCAGCCTTCAGTCCCATCAGTCTACCCAACACCTTTTCCTGCCTAATGTTGATTTCCTTCAGTTCCTCTGTCACCCCAGATCCCCTGGCTAGTACACCAGGAAGATTGTTTGTGTCCTCCTTAGTGAAGACGGATCCAAAGTACCTGTTTCAACTCATCTGCCACTTCCTTGTTCCCCATAATAAATTCACCCTTTTCAGTCTTCAAGGGTCCAACTTTGGTCTTAAATAATGTTTTCCTCGTCACATACCTAAATAAGCTTTTACTGTCCTCCTTTATATTTTTGACTAGCTTACCTTTGTACCTCATCTTTTCTCCCCGTATTGCCTTTTTAGTTATCTTCTGTTGTTCTTTAAACATTACCCAATCCTCTGGCTTCCCGCTCAAATTTTCTATGTTGTACATCCTCTTTAATTTTTATACTGTCCCTGACTTCCCTTGTCAGCCACGGTCGCCCCTTACTCCTCTTGGAATATTTTTTCCTCTTTGGAATAAACTGATCCTGCACCTTTTGTATTATTCCCAGAAATACCTGCCATTGTTGTTCCACTGTCATCCCTGCTAGGGTATCTTTTACAGTCAACTCTGGCCAGCTCCTATCTCATGGCTCCATTGTCCCCTTTGTTCAACTGTAATACTGACACCTCCGATTTTACCCTTCGCCCTCTCAAATTGTAGATTAAAACATATCATGTTATCAAATATAATCAAACACTGTTGTGTAAATCCGGTGATTTATCGAATCTAACATGCTGATCGAGATGCTCTGTCCACACTAGGCCCATCTGCCTGTGTTTGACCCATATTCTCTAAACCTTGTGTTAAAGAAGGAACTGCAGATGCTGGAGAATCAAGGGTACACATAAGGCTGGAGAAACTCAGCGGGTGCAGCAGCATCTAAGCAGCGAAGGAGATAGGCGACGTTTCGAGTCGAGACCCTTCTTCAGACCTTTCCTATCCATGTACTTGTCCAAATATCTTTTAAAGTGTAAATGAATCAAAGGTCAGCTTAGATTTGGTGGTTTATAGGGCCCGTTTATGTGCTGTACAACTAATTCCTTGACTGTATGAAATAAATAGTTACCCCAGATCCTGACTGAATATTTTCATTTTTAAGTAAATATTCGAGTCAGGGAGTCATAGAGTGACACAATGTGGAAATGGGTCCTTCGTGAAAACCATGCAGTCAAATAGGAGAACTTGCTGAGAGCTATAAAAGTATGAAAGGTTGCAAATTCTCATTTTGGATCTATCAGCCACGTGGAGAGAGGGGACGTGCTGCATGGACAATGCCATATGACATCGCCCAGGCTTCCATCTGACCACACACATCACCTGCAAAATAGGATGGATCACCCATGGTCCAGTCATGACCGAGGGGGGCCTACTGCTATCTTCTTGATCTGTGATATAAGGTAAATAAATATTGCAAATGTTCCACTGTGATGTATGGTAAGTAAATATTGCAAATGTCCCAAAATCCATACTTACGATTTTAAACACGAGACTGAATGTAATGAATCTAAAGTACAGAACAAGTACCTTCAAACTATTTGTGACCATGCCACAGATAAAACATCCTATAATGGCACAAATTGAGCCTGACAAAAACAACATTATTGAGTTGAATATTTTAAGCATACACTCACTGCATCGCTACTGATATTGCAATTATGTCCATACTATAGGATGTCTGATACGGCTTTCCATAGTTTTTATTAAAAACAGGAGATTGTAAGCTTATCAAATTAGTCCATCCCTATTTAAGATAAATCACCATCAAATAACATAATATTCCAGCTTAAATTGTAGTTAGGCCAATATAGCAAAGTTTATTGCACAAATACCACAGGGCTTTTATATGCACTTGCTGATACTTGATCCTAACCACATGTCAGTCATTGTACCTCTCTCAGGCCATGTGCTCTGAGCATGGCATTGCCCCATGGCATTGGTTTTAACGTAAATTATCAACTGAACACTATAACTGAATCATGCATGATATCCCTGCATTATAACAGCAAACTATAATTATGCAGCAAAGTAAAACAACTCACCTCAAACAGCCGTAAACAGTGATTCCCTGCTGCAAAAACTTCCATCCAATCTGATGTTGATGTATTGTTTGGCTGCAGCTAAGGAGAGCTTGTCACCACATTCATCCAAATGGCCAAATGTATAGAAAGCCAAATAGGGCACTCCGACAGTTTATACTGACTGTTTGCCTCTTGTCCCTCTTTTCTCATTGAAATGGGTTGTTGTGGAAATGGTCGATGAAGTGGTTAATTTTTTTACATGAGTCACTCTGTGTTCACAAGCCGGAGGTTGTGGTTGATCATATAAACCTGGTTCAGGTCATAACTTTAATAAACTAGACTAGCCTACTTGGGGCCAAGGACTTATTGGGGGGGGGGGGGGTGTTTGGTAAGGCCAAGGCAATGGGTTATCATTCTGGCATGTGTCATTTTGTATTTCCCAGGCTGCGATTGATCATATAAACCTGATTTTAGCCGGTACCTTTAATCTCTAGAAAGGGAGGGCCCATGTAGGGGGTCTGGTAGGCCCAATGCAGCAGGATAATTGTTCTGTCATAAGGTAATTTTATATTCCCCAAGGTGTGGTAGATCATTTAAACTTTTAATTTCAACTGGTACCCACAATATCTAGGCTAGCCTAGTTCGACACCAGGGACTAGGGTGTCCATTTTTGGGGTGTCTGGTACCTGTACTTACTGCAGGGCGGACTATTTGTCTGGCATAGCCATTTTTGTACTTTACGAACTCAACTTGTTCATTTGGCATTATTTCTGAGTGATACCCTTGTCCGTCTACATGCTAGCCCATTTTTTAAGCCCTTTGTGGGGGGGGGGTCTGGCAGCGTTTTGCAGCGGGAAAAATGTCTGCCGTTTGTGTTGTTGATATAGGCGTGGCAGTGAAGCACACCATGGTAGTGAATTTCAAAAGTGTGGTACATTACTCAACTATTTTGCATCCATTTTTGGCCCCTTGTTGGGTCCCTCAGGTCTACACGCAGCAGGTGGTACCACCCGGCAGACTCCCAATTCCCGTTCATTTCAGGTGACCCCCCCCTACACCCTCCCGTAGTCAGACATTTTGGTACCTAGTTCGTCTAACCTAATGTCTCTGGAGCTGAAGGTCTACAAGGGATAGGCCAATTTAGGGACTGAGATGAGGAAAAATCTTTCACCCAGTGAGTTGTGAATCTGTGGAATTCTCTGCCACAGAAGGCAGTGGAGGTCAATTACACTGGATATTTTTCAAGAGAGAGTCAGATTTAGCTCTTAGGGCTTACGGAATCAAGGGATATGGGGAGCAAGCAGTAATGATTTTAGATTATCACCGTGATCATATGAATGGCGGTGCTGGCTCGAAGGGCTGAATGGCCTACTCCGGCATCTATTTCCTATGTTTCTAGTACAGCTGCTGGTCTTCGTTGATCAAGGGGAGGTGTGAGCACGGAAGACAGTGAACTAAATTGGGAAGCAGCTGCAAAAGAAAATATGACTCCTACATCTTCGCTTGGCCAGGCCCACCCTGCAACGTCGCCACGACAACGGGCCTTCATGGCCAGCTGCACCTAAAGCAACTTGGACTTTAAAAACGGCGCCAAGACCTGGCGAGTCTTGTTTATGGTCTGGGTGGAATATTTCTATACACTTTGCACTTAAATCCAGGAATTGCAACTCTTCAACCGTCTCACACCTTCCACTTTTTACCTCCAACCATCTATTCTTACCCATCCTTATTCATCTGTTGCCGACCCCGTTTTGTTCTGGCATTTACTTGCCTTCGGTTCCCTCCACTATACTTTTCAGTCTGAAGCAATGAACCTGACCTTATAACGTCAGCCATCCTTTTTCTCCAGATGTGCTACCTGACCCGCTGAGTTACTCCAGTACTTTGTGCCTACCTTTGGTGTAAACCAGCATCTGCAGTTCCTTTCTACACATTCCTATCAACGGGGCCTTTATGACCTGTTGCACTTAAAGCAACGAGGACTTTGAAAAATGGCGCCAAAACCTGGGCGGACTCTTGTAAATGGTCTCAGTGGACTATTTCTGTACACCTTTGTAACTTAATCCAGGATTGGCCTTATATATATAGTAATACTTTGCTGAACTGATGCAAATGATTTCACTGTACCCTCGGTACACGTGACAATAAAGAACCATTGACACAAGCACAACTTTTATTAACAGTGGCTCAAGGCTGAAGTGCAGGTTTTAGATTTTTAGACTTTAGAGATACGGCGTCGGAAACTGCCCTTCGGCCGACCGAGAGTCCTAGCACACTAATACTATCCTACACACGAGGGCATCAATTTTACATCATACCGAAGCCAATTAACCTACAACCCTGTGATGACTTTGGAGAGTGGGAGGAAAATCGGAGCACCCAGGGAAAAAAACCCGCGCTGTCACAGGGATAAACGTACAAACTCCGTACATGTCAGCCCCCCCCACACCCGTAGTCGGATCAAACCTCCCGGGTCTCCGGCGCTGTAAGGCAGCAACAACTACCGTTCTGCGCCACCACCGTGCCGCTCTTGAATGCCCTGGAGCTGAACTGTTCACCTTAGTGTGGACCAAGGAAACTCTTAGACTGCACCGTTGACGCGTAATGATACACTAGAATTGTCGCATTTTATGAATGATTTATAATTACTTTAATGCACACTCTGATATTACAGTTATGTTAAACAATATTGATCATGAACGTTTGCCCCAATGTTCATAAAGTTACAAACAAAAATTGCAAATGTTGATGAAACGCTTTATTTCCTAGAAACTAAAATCAGATTGCACACCATCGATGGTGCTTCTCACACAAAAATCAGTTCTAACTCCTCTTTTCTAGTTCTGCACTCTGTATCTCCACTTAGTCTATCTATTGTACTGAGTTGACAGTTGTTATTTCTGTATAATTTTATAGAGTCACTGCAGTCTACGGTGGGGAAACAGGCATTTCGGCCCATCGAACAACACGCCCATCTAAACTATCCCTACTGCTGCGTTTGGCTAACTTCCTTCTCAATTATATCCTATCCATGTGCCCGTCTAAATCTTTTCAACGTAGTTAGCGTTATATCTGCATCAAACTCCCCCTCGGCAGCTCATTCCATACATCACCACACTTGGTGTAGAAAAGTTAACCTCTCAGGTTCTCATTAACTCTTTCCCCCTACCTCACCTTAGTCTCTGATATATTTAGATAGCATGCAACGCAAAAGCTCTGCATTGTCGTCCCGGTATACGTGGACAATAATGAACATAAACCTTAATCCTAAACCTTTTAACAGTACACGTGGACCATGAACTAAATGAACTAAATTCTCCCTTTGCTCTATCTATTTACTTGAGTTTAACGGCTGTACTTATGTACGTATTCTCTGGATCTGTTTGGATAGCAAGCAAACAAAGTTTTCAGTGTATTTAATACACTTGACAACAATAAAACGTAATCCTAAACTTTTAACTCCAGAAATTAGTGGACAAAACATATTAACGTCTCCAGGTGAATTTGTGACCATTGAGTAACGGGGCTGGAAATCACTGCGGTGCTCTATTCTGACCATCGCCCATTGGACGCACGGTGAAAATGGGCGTCACATCTCCCACAACGCAGCTCTGATCCACCTCTGGTTGAATGTGGAAGGTTTGTTGAGAGTGGGATCACTGTAGATTACAGTCAGTGAAACGGGCCACCAAACTGCAGAAGATCATCAATAAAATGTCAATGAAAGCGTCTCCATTTAAAAAAAGGCACCGCACACCCCCCCCCCCCCCCCCCCCCCCAAGCTTGGTCAGGACTCTGTAATAATCATGGCATCCAACTCCACATCGCTGAAAGTGGTCCGCAAAGTAGATCGAGTGGTGAAGAAGGCGTACGGTTTTAAGCTGAGGGAAGGAAAGTGAGAATGTGGTTTACACCGAGGATAGACATCAAAAAGCTGGGGGGACTCAGCGGGTCAGGCAGCAGCATCTCTGGAGAGAAGGAATAGGTGACGTTTCGGGGCCTGAAGAAGGGTAATTTACGAAATTGTCACCTCCATTACTTTCTCCATGATGCTGCTGGACCCGCTGCGTTTTTCCAGCTTTTTGTGTCCGTCCCAATACTATGCTGCCTTATAGGGTCCAAGCATCTGAGAATAAGAGTATAGGGTTCATAGAGTGATACAGTGTGGGGCCTTCGGCATAAGTTGCCCACACCGTTCACAATGTCCCAGTACACTAGTCCCACTTGCCTGCGGGGCGGGGCTTGGGTCCATATCTCCAAAACCCGTCTTACATGTACTGTAGTTTTCTAAACGAGGGATAGTCACAGCCTCTAACCTAATTCCTGGATGCATGTTCCATACACC
>CM069145.1:53656737-53750700 GCA_035221665.1 Okamejei kenojei
GGCCCTGCCTGGCAGGGGGTTGGAGCGGGGTCCTTTCGGCTGTTTGATGCGATGTTGTACTCCTTTTGCTCACTGATCTGGTTGGTCCTGCGTGGTTGCGTGACTGACCAGGTGGATTTTCTCGCAGCTGCCATTTATCCCTAGGATTAACTGCGAGTAAGTGTGTCTGACTATTAGTGGTGTGTGTGGGCAGGTAGACTCCCTGCCAGAGGAGATGGTGTATTGTTTTGGTGGAGTACACGAACCTCCGCTAATTGGGGGTTGTATCCGGTGTACCACTGAGGATTAGCTTGGGCCGGATAAATTGGCGGGGGAGTTGGAGACTGATAAGTGATTCGCCGGTTCGGGGGCTTGGTCATGGCAATGCTTGGAGTCAGTTCCTGTCGTGGAGGGTGCTGGTCATAAACCAGCTGGTGCCTCCATGTTATGTTGGTTAACCGGCTGGCTACTCTTGTGACCGCCTCTCTCTCTGTCCTTTTGCGCAACGGCTATTACAGAAGTAGCTGGTTAGATTTCTTTTGGGGAATAAAGGAAATAGGAAGCTCTGGGTTTCCGCAGCGGGTCCTGAGTCTCCGTTTGTGGGCTAGGGCGGCCAGTCCTTGGTTATGTGTGCGTTCCCAGGTGGCAGCTCTCGCCTTTAGGATCTGTCTGCGGAGGGCCCCTTACATGGACGTAAGAGAACCCACCCAGATGGCACGCTCTGGCACGTAATTTTTTCCGTCGGGGTCGTTGTCTAAGGGGGTTCTCACGGTTTTCCCGGTGGCGGGTATCAGTCGACCCGCCCCTGAGGGTTTGCGTATCTATCGGGATGTGCTAAGAGTGGAGGAATTTTGGTTCGTTTGTCAGCCAGCGTGTTGTTCCAGAGGGGAGGGGTGGTTGTCGTGGCTGCGGGACCCGAGACTGTGGCCGGTACTTTACCGTCACCCTGTCATGGCTCGTTGTCCGTCGAGAGGCGAGTGCCTAGCGTGGTTCTGATAGAGCTTTAACACGCTCCGTCAGATCTGCTCATTGGGAGCCTAGGATCCGGGATATTTCTCGCGGTTCCGGGTCCACACAGTCTAAGCCCGCCTTTTGATGCATGACCAGCTTGCCATTTCGTGATGCGAAGGGTCCACGAAGCAACGGTACAGGTTGCTTGCACATTCTGCACTCCTTACCTTCGCCACGCACTCCGTCCCGTTTTCACCAATGGCGGACGGGTGTTACCACCTGAAGGCAGGAGGCCGAGGGCATCGGGGGGTCCTCTTCTATGAGCGTGTTGTTCCACTTTAACATTGGGGACCCTGGGGTGGAGGAGTGTTGCACAGAGCGGGGTTTTTGTAATAAACTTTTGAGTCGGTTCACGGGCTCGTCCGCAGCACCTCGTGATTATTCTGCTGTGGTACAATCTCATAAGAGGACTGTGTTCCACGTGGTATGGAGTTGGGAGAGGCTACTGCCCTGTACCAATTATCTGTAATGGTTGTTCCTCAAGTTCTGGTTGCATTTTTTGTCCCACGATTCTAGGGTTCGGACACAAGGCAGGGAGTGGGGAGATGAACGAACGTTGGCGGGGGGAGGGAAGGGAACTTCCCTGTTGGTTTGCCTCCCTGGGCCTGCGCCAAGGATGGCCATTCGTGGGTCAGGAGCCAGGGCGGTCGATGGTCAGGCTAGAGTCGGCTGCCTGCCCCTTTTCGGGCCTACGTCCGTGCAGTGTTCACTGGCAGGCGGGAACAATGCGGTTTGTCCACGGGGACTCTGGAGGCCTTACGTGCCGCGCTGACGTTCAACCGCGTGGGGTTTCAGTGTATTGTGAACAATGTATGTATTGTTGTTCTTGAATGGTTTTATATAGTGAACTGTCATGGTGTTTATGGTCTCCACTGGGGTTTGTATTTTATGATTGCTGTCAATAAGTTTTTGAAAACTAAAAAAAAAAGAGAAAAGGAGAAGAGAGATGAGTGTGGGGGGGGGGTGGAAGGGCAGCAGAGGAGTGTGGGAGGACTGAGGAAGGCGTCAGCGCTCACGGACAACATCGCACCGCTGTATTGGCCGTCCCTGGGTACTAATGCCAAAGGTGCCGCTGCCAAAAGAGGGTGGTGGTTGGGTGAGCTCATCACAACAACCTCCTCTCCTCCGCCAGCCGACAGGTAGGGGCGGGGCCCCACTGAGCGGACGAGCATTGCTACAAAGATCCTACAGCTATTTAGGTGCAGCTGCTTCAGAATCAGGCAGGACAGAGACCTCTTGCCCTCGCCTCCATCCCTCCCTCCCTCCTCCGGCCTCGGCGTCCCCGGAGAGGGTTGTTTTGAAAAACGCAAAAAGCAGCGGACCGTGTATCAGGGCGACTAGCGACCCGCTGTCGGCAATACGCTTTCCTTTCAAAGCAAACCCATCTCGAATGCACGGAGGCCGGGAGGAGGAAGCGTCGCCGGAGAGGAGGAATCCTCGACGGGGGGAGTGGGGAGGAGGTGACGGTGAGAGTCGCTTGCTGCCAGTATTGGGGGCCCGTCATTCGCCCGGCCCGTCGTCTCACCGCTTCCTCTAGCTATTGCCTCGCAACCAAAAGATACTTAGGAGAATACAGCAACTGCCGACATGAATCGACTGCAGTTCAATATTCGCCAGTGTTAGCTGCCTGACCCGCGGACTTACTACAGTTTTTGTGCGTCTTAAACCAGTAGCTGCGTTGGCCAAAGACGGGCCAATAATGTGTACGCAGTTTTGGTGCCCGGCCGGCAATTTCTGTGGTTCAATGGCCTACCGGGCATCGCTTATTTCAGAGGCCCTTGATTTTTGTTTTATCTGTTTCAACTCAGACGCATGAGTCTGTCCTGACGATATTGAAGTCGGAGAGGTAGATTGAGGGACCATTCAAATAATAGGTGGGGACAGATAACCTCTCGATCCTTTCAGTTTATTAATAAAATGGTTATAGCATTAAGTTTCTAGCGATCTTATTTCCTTTTGGGCAAGTTAAAGTACAAGGACTCACGTACCATACGGTCTATTGAGGATACTATGGATATCCAAGTTGAAATAGAGAAAATACATAAATTATCGGTGCTGGGTGGGAGCAGTCTCTGCCCAATCACAAGAGGGGTTATATTTCTAATATTATTCTCAAGGTGAAAGAATAGTGGAGGAGCGGAAACGGAATCTTTCTACGGATTTAGACAAGGCTGAACACGTGCTTGGTACACTTTACCCATATTTAGTTGGATATTTTTCTTTCAGCAAATTAGCTGATTTCAGAGGCTTTGCTTTATGGCCTCAAACTCATCTCGAAGATGCGTACTATTCAGTACCAATACAGTGAGCCTTTCACAGGATGTTAGCTGTTTCAGCAACAAGGCACGCCTAGGGATATCTTGGGTTGATATTCATCCAGGGTATGTTCCATTCTGGAGCGGACAAATTGATTACATATCTAGGTTTTGTACTAAATCCTGCCAGTATGTCTGTGACCCTACCCACAAATGCAACCCGATCAGAATATGCTAGAGGCATCGCGCCGAGTTTATTATAAATATCGGAAGTTGCCTTCTATGATAATTAAAGACGACGGCATCAATGAATTAGAGCGCACCAAATTGGCCTATTCAACCCTTTGTAAATAGGTCTGCTGAAAGAAGAGCTTCTATATTTGCTCTCAGACACGAGCACTGGTTTGTTCATCTAACATTCCATGCATTTATCAATGCATGGTTGTATGGAAAAGGGTTTGTTCGAGAGGATCACGTGTGTGCTACACTTTTAAACAAAAGTGGAAGAGGTTTGGGGATAATAAAAACAGGGAATTAGGTTTTGTGAAGATGCACAAAACTGATACATACTTTAAGGCAGAAAATAGCTGATGTTTGGAATTGCTTTCCAGTTTTTTGTTTTTTTTTAAGCGTTCCTAAGTAAAAGCACTATTAACACGGCCCACAGTGCTTATTGTGTACCTATTGCCCTTGGGATGGGACAACAATAACTATTGGCACGATCCATTAGTTGTCAATGTTCATGAAAGGTGTCTTTAATAAGAAACCCTCCATGAGCCTAGGGGGGGATATAATGAAGTGTGGAATGCTGGGAAATTAGTTTGTTGTTTGTTTTTTTGTGGTGATTATTTCTTGTTAGAAGTAAGATACAGTAGTCTTGGTACTTCCTAGTACCTACATACATAACTACCAACATATTCTCATTCGTTTTACAACTTCAGACTTTTAGTTCAATTATAAAGAAACAGTGTGAGAAATATAGAAATTAAAGAGTGTCGGAATAGTTAGACATGCGTGAGTAGAAGTCAAGTAGAAACAGAAATCAAAAAATAAAAAAAATACAGGTCAGATGGGAGAGAAGTTAAAAAGATTGAAGAAAAGGAATATGTCTAAAACGGAAAAGAGAGTTAGGAGAGGAATCTTCCTATCTCAAAGTTTTTGACATCCGTCACCCAGTTCTAAACCATTTAATTGACTAAGGATTATTGTTATGTATTGCAACAATATGCTTGTATAAAGTTGAATAATCGGTGTAAATTTTTTCTTAAGAATTGGTCTACTTTGCCTAGTAAGAGATCTCATTTCTTCACAGATGTAGGTTTCCAGACATGTTTGAGATCCACATTTTGAATGTTGGCATATGGTGCGTTTTTCAAAATTTAAGTATAAGTTTTTTCGCTTGATTATTAGACAATAATTAAGAAAAGCTTCTTGGAATATAGTTAGTTTTCTTCCCTCTTCCATTGATCCAAAGATAATCAATTCAGTATTGGGGTTCAATTTTGTGTTAAATAGTTTTGTAAATATTCCCAAAATTTCATTCCAAAATGTATACAGTTTTGTCAAGAGACAAGGAATGGTGCTATAGTGGCATTTGAGTTAGACATTTGTCGCAGATGGGGGAAACATTTGCAAATATTTAATTCAGTCTTGTTTTCGATAAATTAATTATGTAAAATTTTAAATTGAATTAGGTTATGTTCTTACATTCATTGAACCATTTGCGTTTACTATATAATAAATTTTTATCCCATCTATCATTCGGATTTTTTATCAATTAACTTTGTTCACAGTCTATTCTAATTGCTTTGTCGTTGTGTGTCTATATTTAGAAATTATATTAATATAAGTAAGATTATTAAATTGCTTGATTCTGCCTTTCTATTCCATTCCTTACTCCAGTAGTTCTGGGGTTAAAGTTTGATATCTTGTAGATACTTTTTCAAATAATCTTGAATTTGAAGGTATTTGAAATATTGAATTACTTTTCAAATTATATTTTAGTTGTAATTGTTGGAATGATAAAATGTTCCCATTTCAACATATCTCCATCATTTTAAATTCCATATTCCTTTCCCAATGGGCTTTATCAATAATTGGATGGTTTGAATGTGGGATTATTAGCTATTGGAGAAATGAGAGATAATTTATCTTAATTTTAAAGTAATTTTATTTGTTTCCAAATTCGTATTTATTACTATGATAATTGGATTTTCTTGCTATATTAAATTGTTTGTTTTATTGGGGAAGAAGGGATCGCTCCTATATTATAAGAGGAAACAATCCTCTTTCTCCAATTCTTATCCAATCTAACCTGTTGGGCAGAACGTCCAACAGTAGATTATATTTTTAATATTTCACTGCCCAATAATTAATACAATATGTCTAGGGAGGTGTCAGTCCCCTGATTATTTAGATTACCACAAGGTTTTTTTTTAATTCTGTGTGAATTTTAATCCCATATGAAGTTTATAATATCAGAAATCTAATTTTTTGAAGAATTTTTTAGTCTATGTTTCTTTGGTATTGATTGAAATAGGTACAATATTTGTGGTAGAAGATCATTTTTATTGACGTTTACTTCTGCATTATAATGGACATCGGCAGTGTCTTCCAAAATTTAATCAGCCCATGTTAATTTAGTTAATAAAGGCATATAGTTTGCGTTGAGTAATGATTTATTAGTTCCTAGTATTTGATGCCCAAAAAATAATTTAAATCTTTCTGTTGTAATTCTAAAAGGGAATATCAACAGATGTGTCGACTATTGAGGTTTTTATCGTAAATAATTTCGCTTTTGTTCCAATTTATTCATAATCCTGAAAAAGAACGAATTCTTCTATTAAATTTTGTATATTTGGTTTGCTATGTGCGATTTGTAATATATTATAATATGTCGTCTGCATATAATGAAATTTTAATTATTTGATGTTTGGTAAATATACCCATTGTATGTTCGGAATGGATTTCTTAGGTTTCAGCTAAAGGCTCTATCACTAGTGCAAAAAGCAGGGGCGATAACGCGTCATCATGTCCTATTGCCCCTTGCTAAGTAGAATTTCGGGGATAATATATTATTTAGTCAGTATTCTTGCCGTCGGCCTCAATCATATAGTTGTTTTACCCATGAAATAAAATTATCTCCCATTATAAATTTTTCCAATATACTTTGAATAAATATTGCCAACTACTTGATCAAAAGCTTTTTTCTGCATCAATGAAATAATTGCTAGTTCTTCTTCAGTATTATGTGGTACATTATATTAGACAACCGTCTCAATATTGTTTTTAAATGAGTATCTCTTTGGTATGAACCGTGTTTGGTCGGTACAGATTTATTAGTTTACTAACATATTTACTCAATCTTCTCGCTAGGGTCTTCGTTAATTTTTTGGTCTGTATTTAAGGAGTGCAATATATGAGCCTGGGTCTTCTAGATCTTTATCCTTTTTTGGTATAAGCGTAATAGTTGATTCAGTTATTGTGGTTTTGGTAGTTTTATTTTCTTTAAAAAATGTTATAATAAATCTTTGCCAACCGTGGAGAAATTATTTCGTAGAATCTTTTATAGAATTCATTACTAAAGCCATTGGTCTGGGGTTTTGCCATTCTTAACAGACTAATTGTTTCTTCTATTTCCTGTAGTGTAATCTGAGCTCCTAAATGCCTCTTGTTACACCATATTTAATTTTGGGAAGATTAAGTTATCTAAGAAATTTGCAATTTGAGTATTATTTGCAGAGGTTTTCGATGTATATAATTTTTGAATAAAATTGAGCAAATATTTTATTAATATCTTTAGGTAGTGTTAGTAATTCCCCCTTTGTCTGATTTTAATTTTAGTAATTGTATTTTTTCTGTGCCATTTTTTTTTCAGTTGCGTGCTAGGAGTTTATGAGGTTTATGCACCAAATTCAAAATTTTCTTGTTTTGTAATTTGAAATAATCTCTGGCCGAAATTATTCTGGCGATAAAATTTATTTAATTTAAAGTGTAGTATTATTATCTTATTATGTTTAATCTATAGGTTGGTTCTTTCACATTTTCTAATTCTATTGCTTAATTTCTTGTTCTAACTGCAATTGTTCAGTATTATTCTTTTTATTTTGGAAAGCTTGATATGGAGATTATAATTCCTCTAATAAATGCTTCAAAGTTTCCCTTTAAAATAAGGAGGGTGAATATCTGGTGTATCATTTGTCTCAAAGAAGAATCTCATCTGCTCTTTTACTTTATATATGTGCAACGTTGTGAGTTATTTAAAAATTTGGAGGTTAACCCTCCAAAACGAATTTTTTATCGGGGCATTCCTTCTAATTTAAAAAAAAAAGTTAACGGGGAATGATCAGATCATATACTATTATGATATTTAGAATTATATGTATATGGGAATTAGTTTTGTGTCCACTAAGAAATAATCAATACGTGAATATGTTTTATGTACTGTTGAATAAAATTGAATATTCACTACTGGGTTAGTGATTTCTCCATACATCTGTTATATTAGTATTTTTCATGTATGTATTAGGAGTTTCCACTCGTTTTAGATTTTATGTTAGTCCTTTTTTGTTTTGCTGATTTATCCAAATATGGATCTAAAACACAATTCAAATCTCCCCCTATTATCACATTTTGATGATTAAGTTCTGAAATTATATCCAAAATTTTACTAAAAAATTGGGGGTTGTCAAAATTAGGAGCATAAAATATTTATCAAAATAATGTTGGAGTAGAATAAATTTCTCCCGTAATCTATGTTTTTTTTCATGTACCTCCCCTCTTTATCTGCTATATGTATTACTTTAATTTAAATGGTATACCTTTTACGAATGATAATAGGCCGTGCTCTAGATTTAGAAGTAAATGACTGAAGATATAGTATGTTTGCCCAAATCCATTTGCCTTCAGTCTTATCTGTGTTTGATATTTCAGATGTGTCTCTTGTAAAAAAATAATGTCACTTTTTTAAGGCTTTTAATTGGGCAAAGATCTTACCCCTTTTAATTGGTTCATTCGCGCCCCTTATATTCCAACTACAGAACGTGAGATTCCTCCAGTTTTTCTTTTGTTTGTCTACATGCATTATGAATCATGTTAATTACCTTTACTTCATATGGTGCAACAAGAACCTTATAACTCCAGATGAAGGATGATCATCCGCAGTTGTTAAGTTTTGTTGGCATCTCCCCTTCAGAATAAACCTTGAAAAAAAAAAACCAACAAAGTGTAAAGTCGTGAAAAGATAATTAACAAAAAAAAGTGATATTTTAATATCCAAAACTCGGTGGTAAAAGATATTATAATTAAAAACAAGCCACCAACAGGTGGTAGAAAAATTTTTATTGACTTCCGTAGATGTTTTTTATATGTTTCGCTTGCCCCCTTGACCAATTATTATTAATTGGAAGAGAGAGCGATACAAAGTTCTAAAATTATATATATATATAATTAAAACGTACTCCAATAGCTAGATTAGAAATTTATCTTCCAGGAGGAAAAACAAAATAAAAAAGTAGTTTCCAACATTAATTATATACTTAGATATAACAGTAAATTATGTTCAATTATATATCCATATCTATCAATATGCCTAGATTTATTACAATTAAGTCTCAAACTTTTGTATCAGACAACATGAAGGTCCCAAGGAGTTAACCAGATTCAGACCCTTGGATTAATTTCCAAGTATCTGAATCTCCTCCCCCCTTTACGCACAATCTAGACTAAGTCTACTGTATCCATAAAATGTGTTTGAATATGTTATTAATACTACCCAATTGTTATTCATTATATTTTATGTTAGTATGTAATTATATATTTCTTAAATCATTATTCTATATTACACTATATTCTCAATTTATTTTCCCCACCACAGTTTCTCTTCTTTGTCAGTCCTTTGTTGAAATGAAACTTAAAATCCTACCTTGAATTAACATTCCAAAGATAAAATGCCTAGACAGTGCCTCGAGGAGGGTATGCCATTTTAACAAGAGCAGTCTTTTTTATATGTTAAAAAAAAAAGAGACACAATCCTTTCTTTGTCGTTTCTCCTCGATGTTATTGTAGGAGACCAACTCCTAATGATTAGTAGTCCTCCTCTTTTCCACGACTTCAGCTGGAAAATCACGGAAGAATTTTAGTTTGTCTTCTCCAAATATCAAATTCACACCATGTGGAATCTTTTTCATAATTCCTTCCAGGGTTGGAATGTCATGGAATTTCAAAAAATTATCTGTCTTGGGGGGGGGGGGGGGGGGGGGGGGGGGGGTGGCAGACCCGGTGAGCCATATCTATTCTCGGGGGTCAGGCAGCTTAAGCACTTGTTTGAGTAAATTGGCAGCAAACTCCTGAAAATTTTGTCCAATCTCCTTTCCTTCTTTTAATCCTATTATCCTCAAATATTGTCTCCTTGATCTTGCCTCCAAGTCCGTACATTTATACTTCATTTTAGCAAGCTCCCTCCCAATACTTTCTTGTTCCTATTTTAGTCTCTTTATCTCCTTGGCCATCTCAGTTATCGTATTGTCCATTCCTTCCATAGCCACCTCAGTAGATTTTAGCATTGTATCCAGTTTTTTATTACAACCCGCTTAATTTTTTTGTTCAAATTCTCCTCAACTCCGACCACACGTTTGGTTAAGTCATCAATTTTCCCCATCAGCGTATCATTACCTTGTTTAATTTTTTCAGAGAGGCTTTTGTCCAGCACGAGGTTCTCCTCTCGTATCAGTTTTGAAATAACCAGTGACTGAAGCTAATACTGACTTTTCCAGATGTTCCATTTGTTCCTCCATTAAAGGCAATTCTGTAGAAGGATTTCGGGAATCAACTTCTTCTTCTGAATTTCCAGCTGATGTTTGAGGGGATTGAGGAGTTTCTTCAGTTTTTTTCAAATAGGTTCTTGTAGCAGGTCTTGAAGCGGCTTTCGCAGGCTTCTGGCGAGGTTTCTGTCTTTTCATTTAAAACTGCAATTATTCTCTGTTATCAGTAGGATTTCTAATAACACAAAATTAAATAGCAGCTCCGGTAGTTATTTTCAGAACTCCCCCATCTTCCAACTGTTATTTTAGCACATTAAAACATTCTTCGGGAGCAGAGCGAAACAGCAACATCTCTCACCACACCATTGACGCCACCAGAAGTCCATGTGAATGTAGTTTTAAGTTTACTTCGCAACCTGGCAACAGCTGCATCGCTGACGTTGGAACAGCTCACTCGACAGCAAATAGAATGGAGGCTCCTCTTGATCACATTCTTGCAACAGCAGGGTGGTCAGATGAACGCACGTTTCGGAAGTTTTATAATAACAGATCTGGACAATTTGCAGATAGAATTCTGGGTTGCGTTAATTAAGACATTGTCTAACGCCAATGTAATGCGACTTTGGTTCTGTTAAGGGCGATATACATGTTGGTAAAATTAGCATAATGTTTGAATGGCCTATGTTTTTTTTTTCAACCATTTATAGTTTTTCTGTGTAGCGCGTTCACATACAGATTGGTTTACTGCATGAAACCTCAGAGCTTCGAAAGCTTCACGTAGTCTCATCATGAGACTTTGATGTAAAATAGAAAGATTAAACGAGAACTTACCGTTTGAAGTTTGATCTTTGTTTTATGAAAAGTTGGAGTGAGAGACTACGCGCCTTCCACTCCCAACCTTGAATCTCATAAAGATAATTAGGTAAGTCAAGGGTTATTAATCTGGTGGAAGTGGTCTGTGGTTTCAATTTGGTGCAAGTGGTCTGTGGTTTCATACAGTTGCTTTGAAGATTGACGTGCATGCGGGCTGGCGGGTTCTTCACGTAGTCTCTCACTGCAACTTCTCATAAAATAAAGATCAAACTTCAAACGGTAAGTTCCACATTTTGCGGATCACACGTAGTCAATCTTTCTTCATGTTTCATGACCCCGGCTTGCAGTCCTAGCTGTGCATCCACACGGAAGAAGAAGAAGTCATTGTGTTTTTACTCCCACATGGTGAACCTCCAGTCTGTCTTGACCCGAAAACATCCCCATGTATGAGCAAGAAATCTTCTGTTTAACCATTTCCTCAGTATTTGTATTTTCTTCACCTCCGTTGCTACAGAGAATACAATGCAGTTATCAAATCTTTCTTCAGTGAACGTAAAAATCCAGGTGTGGTCCTTAACAGCCAGGTCCTTCATCCCACCCACCTATTTTTATTGAAGTGATTGAAGTCGAAGAAACATGCAGTAGTACCAGTAAGCCATTCGGCCTTTGAGCCTGCTCCTCAATCTCAAATCATTTTGTGGCAGAGAATTCCACAGATGTGCGAAAAATGTTTTTCCATCTCGTCCTAAAAGACTTCCCCCTTATACTGTGGATTTGCTTTCTCTGCATCTACTGTCCAATTAAGAATTTTGTAAAGTTTCTATAAAGATCTCGCACTGTCATGCCTATCCCAGAATCAGTCTGGTGAATCCTCTGTACTCCCTGTATGGCAAGAATGTACCATGACACTCCAGGTATGGTCTCGATGCATCGCTCCTTTTCTTTCTAATCATGCCTACCATTCAGATAATCAGTTCAGATAATAGTCTACCCTCCTGTTTTTGCCACCAAAGTGGATAACCTCACATTTATCCACATTATACTGCATCTGCCATGCATTTGCCCTCTCACCCAACCTATCCAAGTCACCTTGCACCCGCCTAGCATCCTCCTCACAGCTAACATTGCCCCCCAGCTTCGTGTCATCCGCAAACTTGGAGATGTTGCATTCAATTCCCTCATCCAGATCATTAATATATATTGTAAATACCTGGGGTCCCAGCACTGAGCCTTGTGGTACCCCACTAGTCACTGCCTGCCATTCTGAAAAGGACCCGTTTACTCCTACTCTTTGCTTCCTGTCTGCCAGCCAGTTCTCTATCCACATCAATACTGAATCCCCAATACCGTGTGCATTAAGTTTGCATACTAATCTCTTATGTGGGACCTTGTCGAAAGCCTTCTGAAAGTCCATATATAAAATCCACTGGTTCTCCCTTATCCACTCTACTAGTTACATCCTCAAAAAATTCTATCTGATTTGTCCCACATGATTTACCTTTCATAAATCCATGCTGACTTTGTCCAAAGATTTCACCACTTTCCAAATGTGCTGCTATCCCATCTTTAATAACTGACTCTAGCATTTTCCCCACTACCGATGTTAGACTAACTGGTCTGTAATTCCCCGTTTTCTCTCTCCCTCCCTTTTTAAAAAGTGGTGTTACATGAGCTACCCTCCAATCCACAGGAACAACTCCAGAATTTAAGAGTTTTGAAAATTTATCAATAATGCATCCACGATTTCTGGGGCTACTTCATTAAGTACTCTGGGATGCAGCCTATCTGGCCCTGGGGATTTATTGTCCTTTAATCCATTCAATTTACCCAACACCACTTCCCGGCTAACCTGGATTTCACTCAGTTCCTCCATCTCATTTGACCCCTGGTGCCCTGCTATTTCCGGCAGATTATTTATGTCTTCCTTAGTGAAGACAGAACAAAAGTAGTTATTCAATTGGTTTGCCATGTCCTTGTTCCCCATGATCAATTCACCTGTTTCTGACTGCAAGGGACCTACATTTGCTTTAACTAATCTTTTTCTCTTCACATACCTATAAAAATGTTTGCAGTCAGTTTTTATGTTCCCTGCCAGTTTTCTTTCATAATCTATTTTCCATTTCCTAATTAAGCCCTTTGTCCTCCTCTGCTGGACTCTGAATTTCTCCCAGTCCTCAGGTAGGCTGCTTTTTCTGGCTAATTTGTTTGCTTCATCTTTTGTTTTGATACTATCCCTGATTTCCCTTGTTGTCCACACAGTCTTTAAATGCCTTCCATTGCATATCCACGGTCAACCTTTTAAGAATCAATTGCCAGTCTATCCTGGCCAATTCACGTCTCATACCCTCAAAGTTACCTTTCTTTAAGTTCAGAACCCTTATTTCTGAATTAACAATGTCCTAACGAAGAACTCAACCATATTATGGTCACTCTTGCCCAAGGGGCCACGCACAAAAAGACTGCTAACTAACCCTTCCTCATTACTCAATACCCAGTCTAGAATAACCTGTTCTCTCATTGGTTCCGCTACATGTTGGTTTAGAAAACTATCCCGCATACATTCCAAGAAATCCTCTTCCTCAGCATCCCTGCCAATTTGATTCACCCAATCTATATGTAGATTGAAGTCACCAATTACAACTGTTTTACCTTTGTTGCATGCATTTCTAATTTCCTGTTTGATGCCATCCCCAACTCCACTACTACTGTTAGGTGGCCTGTACATAACTCCCACTAGAGTTTTCTGCCCCTTAGTGTTTCGCAGCTCTACCCATATCGATTCCACATCCTCCAAGCTAATGTCCTTCTTTTCTATTGCGTTAATCCCCTCTCTAACCAGCAATGCTACCCCACTTCCTTTTCCTTTCTGTCTATCCCTCCTGAATATTGAATATCCATGGATGTTCAGCTCCCAGCCTTGGTCACCCTGGAGGCATGCCTCTGTGATCCCAACTATATCATAGTCATTAATAGCTACCTGCACATTCAACTCATCCACCTTATTACGAATGCTCCTTGCATTGAGACACAAAGCCTTCAGGCTTGTTTTCACAACACTCTTACCCCTTATTCAATTATGTTGAAAAGTGGCCCTTTTTGATTTTAGCCCTGGATTTATCTGCCTGCCACGTTTACTTTTCACCTTGCTACCTATTGCTTCTACCCTCATTTTGCACCCCTCTGTCTCTCTGCTCACACATTTAAGAAACCCACCACCTCTTACTCTCTGTTTATTATCTTTTTCTTCTTTCTCCCCTACATGTTGTGTCTGAGTGATTCCCTTCTCTGCCTCCTGCCTCACACACTGTCTACTAGCTTTCTCTATTTGAGTCCCTCCCCCCAACCGTTCTAGTTTAAAGTCTCCCCAGTAGCCTTTGCAAATCTCCTCGCCAGGATATTGGTCCCCCTCGGGTTCAAGTGCAACCCTTCCTATTTGTACAGGTCGCATCTTCCCCAAAAGAGGTCCCAATGATCCAGAAACTTGAATCCCTGACCTCTGCACCAGTCCCTCAGGCATGCATTTATCCTCCACCTCGCTCCATTCCTACTCTCCCTGTCGCGTGGCACAGGCAGTAATCCTGAGATTGTTACCTTTGCGGTCATTACCATATAAATCATATAACCATATAACAATTACAGCACGGAAACAGGCCCTCTCGGCCCTTCCAGTCCGTGCCGACCATTTGTTTTCCCCTAGTCCCATCTACCTGCACTCAGACCATACCCCTCCATTCCCTTCACGTCCATATACCTATCCACTTTACTCTTAAATGTTAAAATCGATCCTGCCTCCACCACTTCTGTTGGAAGCTCATTCCACACAGCCACCACCCTCTGAGTAAAGAAGTTCCCCCTCACGTTACCCCTAAACTTCTGCCCCATTCTCCTTAACTCTCCTCCTAACTCCCTAAATTCTCCTTTCAGGACCCCTTCTCTTTTTCTACCTATGTCATTGGTGCCTATAAGTACCACGACCTCTGGCTCCTCTCCCTCCCATTTCAGGATATCTTGGACACATTCAGACACATCCCGGACCCTGGCACCAGGGAGGCAAACTGCCATCCAGGTCTCCTGACCGCGTCCACAGAATCGCATATCTGACCCCCTAAATATAGAGTCCCCTATTACTATTGCCCTCCTCTTCTTTTCCCTACCCTTCTGAGCAACAGGGCCGGTCTCTGTGCCGGAGGCCCGGCCGCTGTCGCTACCCCCAGGTAGGCTGTCCCCCCCCCAACAGTACTCAAACAGCCACCGGGGTACTCTCTAGTCCCTGCCTCTGCCCCTTGCCCCTCCTAACTGTGACCCACTTGTCTGCCTCCCGTGGAGTGACCACCTCTCTATAACTCCTCTCTATGACCTCCTCACTCTCCCTGACCAGACAGAGGTCATCGAGCTGGTGCTCCAGGTTCCTCATACGGTCCCTTAGGAGCCCCATCTTGACACACCTGGCGCAGATGTGGATGTCTGGAAGGCTATGAGACTCCATGACTTCCCACATCTGACATCCAGAACAGTAAACTGCCCTGGCCCTCATTCTCCCCCCTTACCCAGGATACAATACAAAGTGCTGGAAGAAATCAGCAGGGATCTGACTCCTAATCAGCTGCTTCCTCTAGTCCACTTCCACTAATCAGCAGCTTCCTCAAGCCCACTTATTTAAAAATGTGAATGGAACATTGCAGAGTTGGGTACTCTAACCGCTCCAACCGCTCCTGGGCCTCTGTGAAGTTTTTGTACTCACCGCCCTGTGAGTACAATTGGTAACGGCCCTGCTGTTCCTTTGATGTGGAGAGGTGGGACGTGCTGCATGGGCAATGCCATATGATGTCGCCCAGGTTTGCATCCGACCACACATCACCTGCAAACTAGGATGCATCACCCGTGGTCAGTCATGACCGAGGGGGGCCTACTGCTATCTTCTTGATCTGTGATATAAGGTAAGTAAATATTGCAAATGTTCCAAAATTCATACTTACAATTTTTAACACGAGACTGAATGTAATGAATCTAAAGTACAGAACAAGTATCTTCAAACTATTTGTGACCATGCCACAGATAAAACATCCTATAATGGCACAAATTGAGCGTGACAATAAACAACATTATTGAGTTTAATATTTTAAGCATCCACTCACTGCATCACTACTGATATTCCAATTATGTCCATACTATAGGATGTCTGATTCGGCTTTCTGTAGTTTTTCTTAAAGACGGGAGATGACTGTAAGCTTATCAAATTAAAGTTCATCCCTATTCACCATCAACTAACATAATATTCCAGCTTAAATTGTAGTTAGGCCAATATAGCATAGTTTATTGCACAAATACCACAGGGCTTTTACATGCACTTGCTGATACTTGATCCTAACCACATGTCAGTCATTGTACCTCTCTGCAGGCCATGTGCTCTGAGCATGGCATTGCCCCATGGCATTGGTTTTAACGTAAATTATCAACTGAACACTATAACTGATTCATGCATGATGTCCCTGCATTATAACAGCAAACTATAATTATGTAGCAAAGTAAAACAACTCACCTCAAACAGCCGTAAACAGTGATTCTCTGCTGCAAAAACTTCCATCCAATCTGATGTTGATGTATTGTTTGGCTGCAGCTAAGGAGAGCTTGTCACCGCATTCAGCCAAATGGCCAAATGTATAGAAAGCCAAATAGGGCACCCCGACAGTTTATACTGACTGTTCGCCTCTTGTCCCTCTTTTCTCATTGAAATGGGTTGTTGTGGAAATGGTCGATGAAGTGGTTAATTTTTTTACATGGGTCAAGCCGGAGGTTGTGGTTGATCATATAAACCTGGTTCAGCTCATAACTTTAATAACTAGACTAGCCTACTTGGGGCCAAGGATTTATTGGGGGGGGGGTGTTTGGTAAGGCCAAGGCAATTGGGTTATCATTCTGGCATGTGTCATTTTGTCTTTCCCAGGCTGCGATTGATCATATAAACCTGATTTTAGCCGGTACCTTTAATCTCTAGGCCCATGTAAGGGGTCTGGTAGGCCCAATGCAGCAGATAATTGTTCTGTCATTGGGTCATTTATATTCCCCAAGGTGTGGTAGATCATTTAAACTTTATTTCAACTGGGATAGTCCCAGCCTCAACTAATTCCACTGGCAGCATGTTCCATACACCCACCACCCTTTGTGTGAAAAAGTTACCTCTCAGATTCCTATTAACTCTTTTCCCCTTCACCTTGAACCTATGTCCTCTGCTCCTCAATTCCCCAACTCTGGGCAAAAGACTGTGTGCATCTACCCGATCTATTCCTCTCATGATTTTGTATACCCCGATAAGGTCTCTCCTCATCCTCCTGCGCTCCATGGAGTAGAGACCCAGCCTACTCAATCTCTCCATATAGCTCACACCCTCTAGTCCTGGCAACATCCTCGTGAATCTTTTCTGAACCATTTCAAGCTTGACAATATCTTTCCTGTAACTTGGTGCCCAGAACTGAACACGATATTCTAAATGCGGTCTCACCAACGTAGTTCAGGGCGCCCCATTGCTGTAAGGATGTGGAGGCATTGGAAAGGGTGCAGAGGAGGTGCCTGGACTAGAGCTTATTAGCTACAGGAGATGTGCGGGGCATGTATTTTTTACATAGACGGCTGTGTGTGCCCGGTCCTTGCTGCCGTGAGTGGTGGTTGAGGCACGATTGTGGCATTTGAGAGACTTTTAGATGGGCCGATGGATATGCAGAGAATGGAGGCAGATAGGATTTGGTCTTGGCATTGTGTTCTGCACAGACACCGTGGGCCGAAGGGCCTGTTCCTGCGCTGTACTATGTTACATTCTATGTTCTAGTGAGGAAGGGTTGAGGAAGCACCTTTCTCGCCCTTACCTCCTGGTCCTGGTATCTCCAGCCTAAGTAGAAGGGCGCAATTCACGAAGAGCGCTGAGATATTCTTCGTTGCCACGATCAAACCGCAAGGCCTTTTGAAAGCATTCAACAGCTTCAGAATTCTCCCCGGCTTCTCGGTGAAGAAACCCCAGGATACCCCAGGCTCTGCTGTTGTACGGGTTCCTGTTAATTTGCCTTCTTGCAATCCTCTTCAAGTTAGTGTAACAAATTTTCCAATATTTCGTGCCGCACTGGATTTTAAGGCCTTCCATAAAATGGCGGATGGCGTTTAATTCAGATTTGGTGTGATGCAGTTCATATAATCCAAGCTGTAACTCTATTGCCTGCTTTTTGTCTGGAGTAACATCCTCTAAACTCCGGAGGTTGTTGTATATCTCCACCGCCCTGTCTGATTCACCATTCATTAAGCAGATCCCGGCAAAATCCAGCTGTGGAAATATATACGATGGTTTCAGTTCAAATGCCGTTCCAAAATGGAGTTTGCAATGGCTGATCAACTCAGCCTTCATGCCTGGGTCTCCAATGCTTGGATATTTAAGCAGAGAAAATAGCTTTTCCCTGTAACAGATACCCATTTGATGGTGCAAGAAGGAAGAGCGCGGAGTGAATTCTAAGGCTTTCTTCAACAGCCCTATCGCTTCATCAACATCGTGCTGTGTTCTGTAAAACTTTGCTGCATAGCGGAGCACAAATGGAGAATCTGGGCTTGTCCGCAACGCTTCTTCAACCAATACATTCGCTTCTGCCTTTTGCTGGAACTCTTGGAGCCTGAGGGCCAGCATCACCCTGGCCACAGATTCACCCGGATCGAGCTCCAGCACCCGTCTCAGCTGTCTCACCGACTGACTCACTTCGGGGTTTTCCGGGATCGCGGAAATCGATTCCAGACGGTACAGAGCGGTGGCGTAGCCCATGTTCCACTCCGTGTTGTTGGGATCTTCCTCCAGAGCCCGGGTGAAACATTCCTTCACCTCCTCGTAGCACTGAGAGTGGGAGCTCAGCAAAGACCACCCCTTCTCCCCCCACACCTCGGGCACCATTGCCGTGACGTGTGGGCCCTGGGGGAGGGGGCCACACGTCACCTCCAGCTTGTCGAGGTCGGACTGGGCCTCGCTGAGTTGCCCCATGTGGTAATGCAACCAGGCCCGGTTGCCACGGGTGACGATGCTCCTCCTCTCAAATCCATCCCCGTGGATCTCCCTCAGACGTCTCTCCGCCTCCTCTAAGTCACGGAGAGCTTCTTCGCAGTTGCCCTGCCGGTAGTTGATGTAAGCCAGCTGGTTGTGCGGCACGCCTTGGTGCTTCCCGCCGATGATAATCGAATCCTGCAACCTCTGCTTCACATTGTCCAGGTCGACGTCGTCTATCTGTGGGCCCCACGTGAAGTGGCACTGAAGCTGGCTGAGCTTCACCAACAAGGACTCCCTCGGTGTGTCGCTGCAAGAGAGTACAAGGTGATCAATGGGACAACACACAAAAAGCTGGAGTAGCTCAGTGGGGCAGGCATAATCAAGGACGAGTCGCACCCTGGCCACTCCCTCTTCTACCCTCACCCATCAGGCAAGAGGCACAGAAGTGTGAAAATGCACACCTCCAGATTCAGGGAAAGTTCCTTCCAAGCTGTTATCAGGCACCTGAACCACCCTATCACTAACTGGAGAGAGGTCCTGACCTTCCAGCTACCTCATCGGTCTATCTATTATCGGACTTTCCCGGACTAAACGTTACTCCCTTTATCCTGGATCTGTGCAAAACTCTCACGCATTGAGCGTGAGACTAACGCATTTGAGGAAATTCTCACGCTCTCACGCTAATGACAGAAATTCTCATGCTCAAAAAAATATTTAAAAAATATATGAATGAATAAATAAAGTCACACTCACCAATGAGAATAGTTTTTTGTCAGCGGGTTCCCCATAAAGAACGAGCAATTTAATTGGCTTAAGCCCTTCGCACACTATTTAAAATGGCAATGTAGACAAAAATGCTGGAGAAAGCAGGTGAGGCAGCATCTATGTCTGAGTTTGACCCTTCTTCAGACTCAAGCATTTCTCCAGCATTTTTGTCCACCGCTCTATAGATGCTGCCTCACCCGCATTCACACTCCCGTGCAGATGGTGTGATAGGTGAGACACGGCGGTGGTCCCAGCACCAACCCCCCTCACCCTTCCCACCAGAGGCACCGTTCACACCTCCCACCCTCACCTCTGGCGGCTCTGTGTCCGGCGGCCGCTCTGTCCACACCACATGGAGTTTTAACCCCGGCCCGGAGCCACGAGCGGACGACGTGAGTGGGGGCGTCGGTGCCGTCTCCGGAACCGCGGCGATGAATCGCGGGCTAAGGCTCTGCTCCGATGCCCGACCCCCGGGTCACTGACCCCCACCCCCCCGGACCCCAGCTGGACACAGAGCACCTGAGCTGGCCCGCATTCCCGGGGAGGGGGGGGGGGGGAGAGAGGGGAATTGCTCCCCGGACATGGCCAAGTCTCCGCTCACTCCGGGTGTTGTCGCCGCTTCACTGACCCACACTCTCACACACACCCTTACATGGTTTTCTGTGGAAATTCCAGTTTCTCCCACATCTGAAAGAAGTGCAGGTTTGTAGGTTAATTGGCTTCTGTAAATTGTCCGTGGCATGTAGGATACAACTGGTGTATGATAGATTGCGGTCGGTTTCGACTTGGTGGGCAGAAGGGCCTGTTTCCATATATATGATTTACACACAGTATATATCTTAATTTCATTGAACCATATACGGTTGAATATGTGACATTATTTTCATCTTGTTTCTATAGTCAAAGGGTAAGGTTCATTGATTTATTTGTGCAGATCAGTGATGGAAGTCTGACTCCTCTTGCCTTGTTTCTATGTTTTTGTTTCTCTATATATGCATAACAGCATGAATTATAATCTGATTTCCATACATGAATACACTAAAGTCATTCATTTTTAAAAAGAGAGGGAGAAAGAAATCAGGGAATTACAGACCAGTTAGTCTAACATCGGTAGTGGGGAAACTGCTAGAGTCAGTTATTAAAGATGGGATAGCAGCACATTTGGAAAGTGGTGAAATCATTGGACAAAGTCAGCATGGATTTACGAAAGGTAAATCATGTCTGACGAATCTTATAGAATTTTTCAGGATGTAACTAGTAGAGTGGATAAGGGAGAACCAGTGGATGTGTTATATCTGGACTTTCAGAAGGCTTTCGACAAGGTCCCACATAAGAGATTAGTATACAAACTTAAAGCACACGGTATTGGGGGTTCAGTATTGATGTGGATAGAGAACTGGCTGGCAAACAGGAAGCAAAGAGTAGAAGTAAATGGGTCCTTTTCAGAATGGCAGGCAGTGACTAGTGGGGTACCACAAGGCTCAGTGCTGGGACCCCAGCTATTTACAATATATATTAATGATTTGGACGAGGGAATTGAATGCAACATCTCCAAGTTTGCGGATGACACGAAGCTGGGCGGCAGTGTTAGCTGTGAGGAGGATGCTAGGAGGCTGCAAGGTGACTTGGATAGGTTGGGTGAGTGGGCAAATGCATGGCAGATGCAGTATAATGTGGATAAATGTGAGGTTATCCACTTTGGTGGCAAAAACAGGAAAGTAGGTTATTAACTGAATGGTGGCCAATTAGGAAAAGGGGAGATGCAACGAGACCTGGGTGTCATGGTACACCAGTCATTGAAAGTAGGCATGCAGGTGCAGCAGGCAGTGAAGAAAGCGAATGGTATGTTAGCATTCATAGCGAAAGGATTTGAGTATAGGAGCAGGGAGGTTCTACTGCAGTTGTACAGGGTCTTGGTGAGACCACACCTGGAGTATTGCGTACAGTTTTGGTCTCCAAATCTGAGGAAAGACATTCTTGCCATAGAGGGAGTACAGAGAAGGTTCACTAGACTGATTCCTGGGAGGACTTTCATATGAAGAAAGACTGGGTAGCCTCGGCTTGTACTTGCTAGAATTTAGAAGATTGAGGGGGGATCTTATAGAAACTTACAAAATTCTTAAGGGGTTGGACAGGCTAGATACAGGAAGATTGTTCCCGATGTTGGGAAGTCCAGGACAAGGGGTCAAAGTTTAAGGATAAGAGGGAAATCTTTTAGGACTGAGATGAGAAAAACATTTTTCACACAGAGTGGTAAATCTCTGGAATTCTCTTCCACAGAAGGTAGTTGAGGCCGGTTCATTTCCTATATTTAAGAGGGAGTTATATGTGACCCTTGTGGCTGAAGGGATCAGGGAGTATGGAGAGAAGGCAGGTACGGGATACTGAGTTGGATGATCAGCCATGATCATATTGAATGGCGGTGCAGGCTCGATGGGCCGAATGGCCTGCTCCTGCACCTATTGTCTATGTTTCTATGTTTCTATTCATGTACTGTTGATCAGAACCTGGCTCTACTGTGGAATGTAATTAGGAATGTAATTTAGCCTAACCTTATTCACACCTAATCCAATATGAAGCATAAATATTGCATCAAGTGTAAATAAAAGTATGCATCAGTTTCCACAATTTCAAACTGTAAAATGCAAAAGCTTCCTACCGTGGGAGGGGGAAGACACCCCTCCCCCCCCCACCCCCCTCCGCCCCTCGGTTGCCGCACTCCCTCGCAATTTCTCACTCTCACCTCTCACACAATGTTGGCAGCCCTGCATTCTGCTGACTGAATAGCACAAGGCAAAAATACCTCCTCAAGTTTTAGCTGCATTTCAGCCCCACTCTCTTAGGTTTCCCGGTTCGGAGGAGGAGGATCGGTCTCTTGTTCAGTGGTGGGAGGAAGGGGGACCTCCATGTCTGTTTGCCCCTGGACCTGACCAAGATGCCTATTCGGCCAAGATGGCTGCTCACCTGGCATCCCATCACGCAATCACATCAAGTTATACAGCAGCTTTAGCTCAAGATGGTCTTCCTTAATGTGTAGGAAGGAACAGCAGATGCTGGCTTAAAACCGAAGACAGACACCGAAAACTGGAGTAACTCAGCGGCTCAGGCAGCATCTCTGGGGAAAAGGAAGAGGTCACGATGACCTGCTTTGCTTCCAGTAGCTCGTGCTAGTGAGGGAAGGAACAGGGAGATAGAGGAGCTGAATGTGTGGCTGAGGAGTTGATGCAGGGGGCAGGGATTTAGATTCTGGATCACTGGGATCTCTTCTGGGGCAGGGGTGACCTGGACAACAGGGACGGGTTGCACCTTAATTGGAGGGGGATCGACGTTCTGGCAGGCAGGTTTGCTAGTGCTACACGGGTGGGTTTAAACTAAACAGTGGGTGGTTGGGGTCAACAACGTGGAAGTGCATGCGTGCAGCCAACGGGAAAGAGAGTGTAGGAAAGGTCACGTTTAAACTAACAGGGCAGGGGGATGGGAACCAATGTAATAGACATTAGGTGCAGTAGAAGGCCATTCGGCCCTTTGAGCCAGCACCGCCATTCAATGTGATCATGGCTGATCATCCACAATCAGTACCCCGTTCCTGCCATCTCCCCATATCCCCTGACTCTGCTATCTTTAAGAGCCCTATCTAGCTCTCTTTTAAAAGTATCCTGAGACCGGCCTCCACCGCCCTCCGAGGCAGAGAATTCCACAAACTCACAACTCTCTTTGTGAAAAGTGTTTCCTCATCTCCGTTCTAAATGTCTTATCCCTTTTAGTCTAGTTTAGGGATACAGGGGGGAAACAGGCCCTTCAGCCCACCGGGTCCACGGCGACCAGCGATCACCCCGTACACTTGTACTATCCGACGCAACCCAGGGACAATTTGCAATATTGTCTATTTTTAAACGTTGTGATAGTACCTGCCAAAACTGCCTGTGGCAGCTTATTCCATTTACCGACCACACTTTGTGTAAAAAAAGCCCCCCCTCAGGATCCTATTAAACCTGTTCCCTCCTCCCTCATCTTAAACAAATGTCCTCTGGTTCTCGATTCCGTTACCCTTGCTGTTTTTACCAGATCGATTCCTCTCATGATTTTAAACATCTCTACAAGTTCACCTCACATCCTTCTGCACTCCAAGGAATAAAGTTCCAGCCTGATCAACCTCTCCCGATAGTTCAGACCCTCGAGTCCTTGCGACCTTTCTCTGCACCCTTTCCAGCTTGACAACATCTTTCCTATAACACGGTGCCCAAAATTGAACACAATACTCTAAATGTGGCCTGACCAATGTCTTATATAAGTGCAACATGACCGCTCAACTCCCAATGGGCGGCGGGGTGGCGCAGCGGTAGAGCTATTGCCTTTCAGCACCAGAGACCCGGGTTCGATCCTTACTTCGGGTGCTTTTCTGTACATTCTCCCTGTGACCTGCGTGGGTTTCCTTCGAGATCTTCGGTTTCCTCCTACACCCCAAAGACGTACAGGTTTGTAGGTTAATTGGCTTGGTATCAATGTAAATTGTCACCAGTGTGTGCAGAATAGTGTTAATGTAGCGATGTTACAAAACTGCCACTGACCATGTGCGTGACTTTGGCGCCTTTACGAGGGGGCGACGGGATTAAAGTCCAGTTTTCTAATGCCTGATTATGATATGCCAATGTATCAGCTAGCAACTGATCTTCTCCATAAAGACTTGGTCTATTGCTAGAAATTGTAATTTATTTACCTATCTGTTATGGACTTACAGCATATAATACAATAATATTAAAGTTCTGATCTTGAGAATATCACGTTTTTGAATTTTCAAGGCAGTCTGGGTGTTTATTACTATTTCCGTCACAACGGTCAATTTTGTAATTGACTACAATTTGGTAATTAACTAATTATATGCTTTAATTTCAGGTCATCCAAGTAAGATGTTTTATATCTGTTTCAGAATGCTTCAATCCATAATAACTGAAAATTTCATTCGGTTCACTTAATTTTTAAGGAAGTTATGGGCTTCTGTCCTCGATTACAGCTTTTGTGTTAAGTCAATGCAAAAGCAATAGGGAACAAGATGCTAATTTCAGAGTATGAAAATGGCCATAACTTTTTTAATACTGAAGGTATGAAAGTGAATTAGGTGTCAAATTAAACTTTTTATGTTTTATCTGATGGGATAAATTTCAGACTTGATTTTTTAAATCTCAAAATTTTGTAACATTGCTAGTTAATATGCGGGGATAGCTGGTCGGGGGGGGAATCGGTGAGCCGGAGGTGCTGTTTCCGCGCTGTATCTCTAAAGGCTGAAAACTAAGCTTCTCTACTCATCCACCTAATGTCGGCGTCAGTGCCTGAGAAGGTCCTGATCTCTGATATCACTGTGCAAAGTGAAGATGTCCCTTACCTCATGCTGCTGTTCAGGATTCCGTCTTCCTTCCGAGAACTGGCTGGAGCAGAGACAGTGTGCGGTGTTTTTATAGTCCACTGGGAGTGCTGAGTCCAGATAGTTCACTCCCTGAAAGTGGAAATGAAACTGGAAACTGGAAACTTTGGTCAGTGTGGACACCAAGTCCACACTGACCAGCAATCTACCATACACCAGTTCTATTCTACACGCCAGGGACAATTTACAGAAGCCAATTAACCTACAAACCTACACTTTCGAATGTGGGAGAAACGGGAATATATGGAGAAAACCCATGTGGTCGTAGGGAGAATGTGCAAATTCTGTACAGATAGCACCCGTAGTCAGGATCAAACCTGGGTCTGTGGTGCTGTAAGGAAGCAACTCTACCGCTGCGCCACCGTGCCACCCCATTAAATTATTTTTTCTGTAATATATTTATTATGGTGTCACGTCAATAAAGATGTCACTGCGCCCGTGGAGCCCTCCGTCCCGACCCACGCCCGGGGTGTCCCAGACCCCTTCTGTCCAGCGGCTTCTGCATCGGTCTCCTCGCACCCCTCGGTACTTCGGGATCGCCCACGCAGAGCGTCACTGCGCCCGTGGAGCCCTCCGTCCCGACCCACGCTCAGGGTGTCCCAGACCTACATGCAGGAGCCTCCCTCGACCATGCTATTCCTTCCTCCTGTTCTGGGGGGGGGTCCTGTGGCGTCAGCCACTTATGCTCGAACCCTCGTCAGGAGATACGAGGGCGGGCACGTGACGTCATGGGCTAGAGGGAGTGTCCTGGTACTTAAGGTCTCTTACCTCGAGACCTAGGAGAGTCAACAGGTAGCTGAGCCCGAGAGGGCAACCTCGCTCAGCTACAGCAACTTTGTAATATAGTTAGCGCACCCACCTAACGTGCCATTAATAAATAAACAACCGTTTGAACCGACCTGATGTCTCACCTTTATTCACCACGTATGGTGCCGCTACAAACACATGATTCTGATTTCTGCCCTTAGTTGGATAACACACATCTCCAGTCATTGTGTTTTACATCTATATGGCTGGTTTTCAACCTCTTCAGTCTGAAGGTATCGACCCGAAACATCACCCATCCTTTCCCTCCAAAGATGCTGCCTGTCACGCTGAGTTACTCCAGCTTTTTGTGTCTATCTTCAGTTTAAACCAGCATCTTAAGTTCCTTCCTACACACTTTGTTAAGCAAAGGTCATATTTGCATAATATTATTCATCTCAACTAAGTCTTTTCTTCACCTCCGTTGCTGCAGAGAATACAATCCCAGTTATCAAATCTTTCTTCAGTGAAAAAAAAATCCAGTCCAGCCAACATCTTCATAAATCGCCCCTGGATCCTCTCCAGAGCAATTGCACCCTTTTTACAATGTGTCATAGTCTTACAGCATGGAAACAGGCCCTTCATCCCAACTTTAGATGAAGTTAGCCTCTAATTTTTATTGAAGTGAGGGTATGTGTGAATGTGCGTCAGTGTTTGTGAGGGTGTGTGAGAGGATGTGTGAGAGTGTATGTGAGAGTGTGTGTGTCAGTGTGTGTGAGTGTGTGTGAGGGTGTGAGGGTGTGTGTCAGTGTGTGTGAGTGTGTTTCAGTTTTTGTGAAGGTGTGTGTGAGGGTGTGATAATGTGTGTCAGTATGTATGAGAGTGTGTATCAGTGTGTGTGAGAGTGTGTGAGGATGTGTCAGTGTGTGTGAGAGTGTGCGTGAGGGTGTGTCAGTGTGTGTGAGAGTGTATGTCAATGTGTGTGAGAGTGTATGTGTGAGGGTGTGTGTGTGAGAGTGTGAGATTGTGTGAGTGTTTGTGAGAATGTGTGTGAGATTGTGTGTGTGCGGATGTGACTGAGGATGTGTGTGAGGGTGTATGTGTGAGGGTGTGTGTCTGTATGTGTGAGGGTGCATGTGTGAGGGTGTGAGAGAATCTGTGAGGGTGTGTGTGCCAGGGTGTGTGTAAGGGTGTGTGTAGTGAAGCGGCGACAACACCCAGAGTGAGCGGAAATTCGGAAAGAGCGACGTCCCTCCCCCCCCCCCCCCCCCAGGAATGCAGGCCGGCCCAGGTGCTCAGTGTCCAGCTGGGGTCCGAGGGAGGTGAGGGTCAGTGACCCTGGGGTCGGGCATTGGAGCGGAGCCTTAGCCCGAGATTCATGTGGCAAGGAGCATGCAATGGACAAACAGCAATGTCCAGCCTACGGACAGACGTGAAGGGCATGTGGCAGTCACAACCACTTTGCCAAAGTGTGCAGAAAGAGGAAAGTGCACAAAGTGGACGACCAGGCCGGAAGTGGCACGAGCATTGAGTACATCGATAGTATCATGCTCACAATTAACACAGTGCGGCCTAGAGATGATGTCCACACATCGATGCTTGTCAATGGGAAGCAGGTCGACTTCCAAGTGGACAGCGGGGCGAGCGTGAACATCTTGTCACACAGATATTTACACGGCGTAGACCACACACGGCCCCATGTCAAAAGAAGCTCATGATGTGGAATAAGACTACAATGGACGCAGAAGGAGTTTGTCGGGTTCAGCTGCTCGACCCCAAGTCAAACCGCAAATATTCTGTGGAGTTCATTGTGGCCAGTGATGGCTTCACACCACTGCTAGGAAGCAAAGCTAGTCGGCGAATGAATTTGATCACTGTAAATGACGACAGCTTTCACCGTGTACACACGTCGACTGTGGTAAAGGAGAAAGCGTGTAAGGCTGAAGAACGCTATGCAGAGGTGTTCGACGGTAAACTAGGAGAGCTGCCTGGTGAAGCACACCTGCAGATTGATGAGGAAGTGGAACCCACAGTCTCACCGCCACCACATTTACCTCGTGCGATAAAGCAGAAGGTGAAGACGGAGCTAGAACGTATGGTAGAGCGTCACGGGAACGCACCAGTTCACAAGGGCTACCTGGAGTGATCAGCGTTGCAGACGACATCCTCGTGAATGGTAAAGGAGAGGCGATGGAAGACGCCATCATCGACCTCGACTCGAAGCTCGAGCAGTTGCTTCAGCGATGTGTACAGCAACACATCAAACTTAACAGAGACAAGTCCGTCTTCAGAGCAACTGAGATACCCTTCTTAGGGCACGTGATCACCTTGTAAATAGTCAAAGAGTTTAAGTAAAGTGTTGACTGAGACTGGACAGGACCTTAGTAATTAATTAATTACATATGCACAGCAATTGACCCGAACCTTGTCAGTCTTACAGAAACCACTGAACCAGAGAAACGCAGAAACCACTATCAGCTGACCATAACGGCGAATCCTTACAACCAGGAGATCACGAACTGATAAGAAATTGGGATCGGAGGAAATTGGGAGAACGGTGGAAGGAGCCATTCCCAGTACTACTGACTACACTTACCTACAGTGAAGGTCGAAAATAATCCTCGTTGGATGCGTCAGGTCAAGAGACCTCCAGTTTAAATTCCATTTGGAATATTTTGGAGGACCAAGAAACCAAGAACCAAGAACCAAGAGAGTTTATTGTCATGTGTCCCAGATAGGACAATGAAATTCTTGCTTGCTGCAACACAACAGGATATTGTAGGCATAAATACAGTTCAGATCAGTGTGGCTATATACCATAGAATATATATGTACACACATCAGTAAACAGATAATGTGCATAGGTTGTTATAGTTCATAGTTTGTTTGAAGTTGTGTTTAATAGTCTGATGGCTGTGGGGAAGAAGCTGTTCCTGAATCTGGATGTTGCAGATTTCAGGCTCCTGTACCTTCTACCCGGTGGCAGTGGAGAGGTGAGTGTGTGGTTAGGATGGTATGGGTCCTTGATGATGCTGCAACCTTTTTGAGGCAGTGACTGCGATAGATCCCCTCAATGGAAGGGAGGTCAGAACCGATGATGGACTGGGCAGTGGTTACGACTTTTTGCAGCCTTTTCTGCTCCTGGATGCTCAGGTTTCCGTACCAAGCCACGATGCAACGGGTCGGCATGCTCTCTACTGTGCACCTGTAGAAGTTCAAGAGAGTCCTCCTTGACAAAGTGACTCATCGTAATGTTCTCAGGAAGTAGAGGCAATGATGTGCTTTCTTTATGATTGCATCAGTGTTCTGGGACCAGAAGAGATCTTCGGAAATATGCACGCCCAGGAATTTGAAGCTCTTGACCCTTTCCACCATCGGCCCGTTGATAACAAGCTTGGAGGAGATAATAGTATTAAATGCCGAGCTGTAGTCAATGAATAACAGCCTGACATATGAGTTTATGTTGTCCAAGTGGTCCAGAGCGGAGAGGAGACTCAGTGAGATCGCATCCACTGTTGATGTGTGGTGGCGGTAAGCGAACTGCAGTGGGTCCAGGTTTTTGTCGAGGTATGAGTTGATTTGCGCCATGATTAGCCTCTCAAAGCACTTCATCACCACAGACGTTAGTGCCACAGGTCGATAGTCAGTGAGGCACGTCACCTTGCCTTTCTTGGGCACCGGGATTATTGATGCCCTTTTAACGCAGGTGGGAACCTCAGACCTCAGAAGTGAGAGGTTCCATGCCTCAAAAAAAAATGTCCTTAAGTAGAATCCCAAATTCCTGGAATTTGATGGTATTTCCTGTAATTTTCAAAAATGCTTCCTGTGTGCTATTTGTTGTTTTTTTTTGCGGGCACACGTTAAGAACAAAGAAGAACAAGGCAAAACAGATCGATGTAACTGCACCGTATCTGCCTGCTTCTGTTAATCACTTGTACAGTGTCATGCAAGGCAGCTATCGTTGCCTCCAACAGCTTTAGTTGTCTTTGCTTTTTCAACCAGCTCTCACGTCTCAGTTTCTGCTTTCTCTCCCCCTCTCGCTCTCCCTTCCCCTCCCTCTCCCTCCCTCTCCCCTTTCCCTCCCCTCCCACTCTCCCCCTCTTCATCCCTTTCTCCCCCCCCTCTCTCCCCCCCCTCTCCCTCCATCCCTCCCCTTTTCCTCCCTCCCTCTCTCTCTCTCTTCCTCCCTCTCTCCCCCTTCCTTTTTCCCGCTCCCTCTCTCGCTCCCCCTCCTCCCTCCTCCCTCTCTCCCTCCTCCCTCCCTCCTTCTCCCTCTCTCTCTCCCTCTTTCCCACTCTCCCTCCCTTCTCCCTCCCTCTCTCCCTCTCGGCCCCTTGAGTCCACCCACCGTTCTGTCAGATCAAGGCCAATCCCAATGTAACTGCAAACCCACTGGTAACCTTTCACCACTATACTTATCCAGAATTCTACCACTGCCTGAAAAATAATCAAAGGCTCAATTTCCACTGAGAAAGAGAATTCCAAAGACTCATTGTTGTAAAGAATTTCCCGAGCAGTCTGTGACCCATATCGCTGTGGCCATAGCACTATGTTTAAAGCCCATAGCGCTGCAGCTGGCAGCGCTATATTTAGAACCCATAGCGCTGCAGCCGACAGCTATTTGTTTAAATACCCACGCGTTAAACTAACAGCACTCTCTTTAAACATTTGAGCAACAAACCGGCAGTGCTGTGTGTATTACCTTTACAACCCTTCACGGGCCTGTTGCGGAAATTTCCCAAAATTATTGAATTTCCCTAACATTATCCGAAGACAACCAGAATTTCCCGAATTTCGGGTAATTTCCTTCAAAGTAGAAACACTGTAATGGATGTGTGTTCACATTGCACAGTTATGGGCCTGTCCCACTTAGGCGATTTTTTAGGCGACTGCCGGCGACTGTCATAGTCGTAGCAGGTCGCCGAAAAAACTGCGACTGGACCTCCCCCCCACGACAATGTCTACGACAAGCTACAACAAACTACCACCTAGTCGACGTCAAGCCCCATAGTCGCGACCTAGGACGTCCGCCCAGGACGACACCTACAACAAACTACGAAGATGCCTACGACAACCTACGTCTACCCGCGACAAGCAACGACCCTATCGACGATAACTGAAGACAATTCATGTCATTTTGGCCTCCAAAACAATGGAATCACCCAGTTTTTCTATAAAAGGGGTTGTAGGATGGGGTTTCCAATCATTCTGCTTCATGACTACCATGGAGCAACTTCGGAGGGCATTGCTCTCACAAGAAGGAGAAGCACTGTGGCTTGTAGCAGCCCTCATGCTGAAAGATTAGCAAAACAGAAGGACAAGAAGAATGGGGAAGATGAAGCCCAAGAAGAAGTCTGTGTTGTTGAAGATCTTGTCCCTGAAGAGACCCAGGTTGGGCCAGTATGACGTCCTGATGACTGAGCTCCAGCAAGAAGATAAGGCTGCCTTCTGAAACTTCACCAGGCTCCCCCCTGAGCTGTTTCAGGAGCTGAAGACACGGGTGGGCCCCCTCCTGGAGAAAAAAGGAGACCTCCAAGAGGAAGCCACTGTTATATGAAATTTAGTTTCATAGCATTTCAAGCAACCAAATTCAGTTTCATAGCATTTCAAGCAGAGTGCAGGCCACCAAATTTAGTTTCATAGCATTTCAAGCAGAGTGCAGGCCACCAAATTCAATTTCATAGCATTTCAAGGAGAGTGCTAATTCTGCTCTATGATTTATGAACTTACGATTAATTCTAAATTAGGTTAGCTTAGAGATACAGCGCAGAAACTAGCCCTTCCACACCAACCAGCAACCACCCCATACACTAGCACTATCCTACACACGCTCTAGGGACAATTTACAGATCTCGGAGAAAGGTCATGGGGCGAACGTGCAAACTCCGTACAGCAGGGCTGCCAACTCTCATGCATTGAGTGTGAGACTCATGCATTTCAGGAAAATCTCATGCTCTCACACTGATCACGGAATTTCTAAAGCTCAAAAAAAAGATTTAAAAAAAGAATAAATAAAGAAAGTCACAAACAATTCAATTTGCCCAAAACTTCCAGATCTCCTCCACACTCACCGATGGGAATAATTTTCTGTCGGCGGGTTTCCCGTAAAAAACGAGCAATTTTGATATTCTTAAGCCCATCACCTCCTATGGGAAAAGGAGAGGGATGGCCATCCTTTTCAATAGAAATGTAGTTTTCTCCGTGGAGAAAGTGCTCCAAGACACACTGGGGAGATACGTAATGGTAATGGGTACAATAAGTGGGAATGAAGTATCGATACTAAATATCTATGCACCAACGGAAGATGATCACTCTTTCTTTAGAGACATTGCAAATATAATTGCAGAAAGCGCCAAAGGTATGATAATACCTGGTGGAGACTTTAATGCTGTTCTCGATGGGAGGCTGGATTGATTGAACTCATCTGGTAATCTATCAAAAAATCCAAAACATAGAGGAGCTAGGATTAGTAGACCCATGGGGACAGAACCGGCGACAATCTACGTCACCTGGTAACAACCCACGACAGCCCCCACGTCAGGAGAAGTCAAGCTACGCTCATTGGTGTCAAACCCACTGTCGCCGAAAATGTTTCAACATGTTGAAAATCCAGCGGCGACCAGAGTGACGCTACGACTCTTTGGGCGACTGAGGAGACGACTCACGACCACACAGGTGACACCCCGGCGACCATGTGGCGACAGCCTAGTCGCCGGCTGTCGCCTAAAAACATAGAAACATAGAAACATAGAAATTAGGTGCAGGAGTAGGCCATTCAGCCCTTCGAGCCTGCACCGCCATTCAATATGATCATGGCTGATCATCCAACTCAGTATCCCGTACCTGCCTTCTCTCCATACCCCCTGATCCCCTTAGCCACAAGGGCCACATCCAACTCACTCTTAAATATAGCCAATGAACTGGCCTCAACTACCCTCTGTGGCAGAGAGTTCCAGAGACTCACCACTCTGTGTGAAAAAAGTCTTTCTCATCTCGGTCCTAAAGGATTTCCCCCTCATCCTTAAGCTGTGACCCCTTGTCCTGGACTTCCCCAACATCGGGAACAATCTTCCTGCATCTAGCCTGTCCAACCCCTTAAGAATTTTGTAAGTTTCTATAAGATCCCCTCTCAATCTCCTAAATTCCAGAGAGTATAAACCGAGTCTATCCAGTCTTTCTTCATAAGACAGTCCTGACATCCCAGGAATCAGTCTGGTGAACCTTCTCTGCACTCCCTCTATGGCAATAATGTCCTTCCTCAGATTTGGAGACCAAAACTGTACGCAATACTCCAGGTGTGGTCTCACCAAGACCCTGTACAACTGAAGTAGAACCTCCCTGCTCCTGTACTCAAATCCTTTTGCTATGAAAGCTAACATACCATTCGCTTTTTTCACTGCCTGCTGCACCTGCATGCCTACTTTCAATGTGTTGACGAAGAAACTGCAGATGCTGGAGAATCGAGGGTTACACAAAATGCTGGAGAAACTCAGCGGGTGCAGCAGCATCTAAGGAGCGAAGGAGATAGGCGACGTTTCGGGTCGAGACCCTTCTTCAGACTGTCTGAAGAAGGGTCTCGACCCGAAACGTCGCCTATCTCCTTCGCTCCTTAGATGCTGCTGCACCCGCTGAGTTTCTCCAGCATTTTGTGTAACCCCCTGCCTACTTTCAATGACTGGTGTACCATGACACCCAGGTCTCGCTGCATCTCCCCTTTTCCTAATCGGCCACCATTTAAATAATAGTCTGCTTTCCTGTTTTTGCCACCAAAGTGGATAACCTCACATTTATAAAAAATCGCCGAAGTGGGACAGGCCCATAAAGAAGCAATTTTTTCAAATTGTTCAAGACTCTCAATATTTAAGGTACACCATAAAGCTGTCATTGTGTTTTGATGGTGTGTATGAGGTTACAAGTATGTTAGCCAAATTTACGAAAGTTAGATAATTAAATGGAAAGGTAATTTTACTTGAAAAAAAAAGCGAGCATATTCTACATCTGTAACTTTTTCTCTTTTGGAAAAAGGGGGATGTTATGATATAGCATATGCATGTAATGTTTGATACGAGAGATTGAACGACAATAAAGTCCATGCATGTGTCTGGGGATTCACTCTGGAAACATGTCCCCAAACAGTTACCTGTTGTTTACTGTTACCTGTCTTGTTTGTTTCAGTTTCCAGTTTCAGTTTCATTTCCACTTTCAGGGAGACAACCCACCCTGTGGACTATAAAAACACCGCACACTGTCTCTGCTCCAGCCAGTTCTCGGAAGGAAGACGGAATCCTGAACAGCAGCATGAGGTAAGGGACATCTTCACTTTGCACAGTGATATCGGGGATCAGGTCCTTCTCAGGCACTGACGCCGACATTAGGTGGATGAGTAGAGAAGCTTAGGTTTTAGTCTTTAGAGATGCAGCACGGAAACAGGCCTTTCGGCTCACCGATTTCCCCCCCCCCCCCCCCCACCGACAAACGATCCCTGCACATTAACACTATCCTGCATACACTGGGGACAATTTACATTGATACTAATTAACCTACAAACCTATACGTCTTTGGGGTGTGGGGGGAAACTTAAGATCTTGGAGGAAACTCACGCAGGTCATGGGTAGAACGTACAGACAAGCAGCTGTAGTCAGGATCAAACCCAGGTCTCTGGTGCTGAAAGGCAATAGCTCTACCCCTGCGCCACCACGCTGCCTGTTAGGAGTTGAGAGGTCATGTTGCACTTATATCAGACATTGGTCAGGCACATTTAGAGTATCATGTTCAATTTTGGGCTCCGTGTTATAGGAAAGATGTTGTCAAGCTGGAAAGGGGGAAAAGATCTATCAGGGTGTTGCCAGTAATCGAGGTTTGAGCTATAGGGAGAGGTTGAGCAGGCTGGGTCTTTATTCCTCGGAGTGCAGGAGGATCAGGGGTTATCTTATAGAGGAGTTCAAAATCATGAGAGATATATACAGGGTTAATGCCCATAGTCTTTTACCCAGAGCAGGGGTAACAAGAACCAGAGGACATGAGAGGGAGAATTTAATAGGGACCTGAGGGGCACCTTTTTTACAGAAAGGGTGGTGGGTGCATGGAACGAGCTGCCAGAGGAGGTAGATGAAGCAGGAACTATCACAACGTTTAAAAAATATTTGGACAGGGCAGGTTTAGAGGGTTTATGGGGAAATGGCAGGAGAATGGCACTGAGGGGGAAAGATAGATCAGACATGATAGAATGGTGGAGTTGATTCGATGGCCGAATTTTGTCAAATGGCCTAATTCTTCTCGACGATTTATGAACTTACAATTAATTCAAAATTAGGTTAGCTTAGAGATACAGCGCGGAATCAAGCCCTTCCACGCCAACCAGCGACCACCCCATACACTAGCACTACCCTACAGACGCTAGGGACAATTTACAGATCTCGGAGAAAGGTCATGGGGAGAACGTGCAAACTCCGCACAGCAGGGCTGCCAACTCTCACGCATTGAGCGTGAGACTCACGCGTTTCACAAAATTCTCACGCTCTTACGCTGATCACAGAATTTCTCAAGGTCAAAACTATAAATTTTTTAAAATAGAATCTATAAAGAAAGTCACAAACAATTCAATTTGTCCAAGGCTTCCAGATCTCCTCCACACTCACCAATGAGAATAATTTTCTGTCGGTGGGTTTCCCGTAACGAACGAGCAATTTGATTGTCTTAAGCCCATCGCACACTATTTAAAATGGTAATGTAACTGCAGTCTAATTATTCCATTTGACATTCATGAAACCAAAATCTGCAGGTGCTGGAAATTCAAAATAAAGCGGAAATTGTTTTAGAGGTGAGTAAAAACCATGAGGGGAATAAATAAGGTGAATGCATAGTCTTTTTCCCGGAATATGTGATTCAAGAACTAGAGTGCATCAGTTTAAAGCAGTGGTGTGAAAAAACAGGCCCGCGAAGGGGTAGTTTAGTTTAGAGTCCAAACTAAACTACACATTCCCGTGCAGATGGTGTGATAGGTGAGACACGGCGGTTGTCCCAGCACCGACCCCTGAGGCACTGCTCACAACTCCCACCCTCACCTCCGGCGGCTCTGTGTCCGTCGGCCACTCCGTCCACACCCCATGGAGTTTCAACCCCGGCCAGGAGCGGACTGGGTGTGTTGGTGCCACCTCCAGAGCCGCGAGGATGAATCTCGGGCTAAGGCTCCGCTCTGATGCTCGACCCCTGGGTCACTGACTCTCACCTCCTCCAGACCCCAACTGGACACAGAGCACCTGGGCCGGCCCGCATTCCCAGGGGACGAGGGGAAGAGACGGGGGGGAGAGAAAGAAACGCTCCCCGGACGTCGCCAAGTCTCCGAATTTCCGCTCACTCTGGGTGTTGTCCCCACTTCACTCTCACAAACAACATAACACACACACTGGCACATACACTGGCACATACACTGGAACACACAAGGTTTAATGGGATATGGGCCAAATGCAGATAAATGGGACTAGTTTAGATGGGGCATCATGATCTGCATGGACTAGTTGGGATGAAGGGCCTGTTTCCATGCTGTAAGACAATGACACATAGCAGAAAGGGTGCAATTGCTCTGGAGAGGATCCAGGGGCGATTTATGAAGATGTTGGCAGAGGCTGTAATTTGTTTTTCACTTTGAAAAAAAAATTGAAAACTGGGGTTGTATTCTCTGCAGCAACGGAGGTGAAGAAAAGACTTAGCTGAGGTGAATAATATTATGAGAATAGGACCTGTTTCTTTTAACAAAGAGTGTAAGAAGGAACTGCAGATGCTGGTTTAAACTGAAGATAGACACAAAGCTGGAGTAACTCAGCGGGACAGGCAGCATCTCTGGAGATAAAGAATGGGTGATGTTTCAGGTCGAGACCTTCAGACTGAAGAGGTTGAAAACCAGCCATGTGGATGTAAAACACAATGACTGGAGATGTGTGTTATCCAACTAAGGGCAGAAATCAGAATCATGTGTTCATCTTTATTGACGTGACACCGTAACAAATATATTACAAAAAAAATAATTTAATGGGGTGGCACGGTGGCGCAGCGGTAGAGTTGCTGCCTTACAGCACCACAGACCCAGGTTTGATCCTGACTACGGGTGCTGTCTATACAGAATTTGCACATTCTCCCTATGACCACATAGGTTTTCTCCGGATATTCCAGTTTCTCCCACAACTGGTAGAAGTGCAAGCTTGTAGGTTATTGTCCCTGGCGTGTAGGATGGAACTGCTGTGTGCTAGATTGCTGGTCAGTGTGGACATGATGGGCCGAAGGGCCTGCTTCCATATATATGTTTTACATATACATCTTAATGTCATTGATTTCGTATTGTTTCTATAGTCAAAAAATAAGGTTGATTAATTTATTTGTCCAGAACAGTGATGGAAGTCCGATAATTCTTGCCTTGCTCTATTTTTTTTCTCTATATTTTTTCATAACAGCATGAATTATTAATCTCATTTCCATACATTAATATACTAAGGAATATACTAAGGAATTACGTGAAGAAGCCCCGCCAGAGCGCATGCTTGTCATACTTCAAAGCAGTGGCGTGAAAACACAGAAACCCAATAGCCAAAGTAATATAGTAAGGCTTTTAGAAGACCAGAACTACCAGATGATCCTTTAGATGATGAGGGTGGGAGTGGAGGGCACGTAATCCCTCATCGTAGCTCCTCATAAAATAAGGATCAAACTTCAAACTGGTAAGTTCTCATTTAATCTTACTATTTTACTTCGGAGTCACGTGAGTGACTACGTGAAGATTTCAAAGCTCTGTGATTTCATGCCGCAGATACAGTTCCATATGACACACTGCCTTGGTTGACACAGGATAACCAAATAATGTATCAAACATTGTTTAATTTATACAATAAATGTCTTAAACAATAACATTTTACTCAACAGTAATAACCCCTCTTTCGCCGGGGAAATTACAAAGGAGAACTCAAACAGAACCCAAAACAGCTTGCCCAATCTTTGCATTGTGAGGACAGGTTTGTCAGAAACCCTAAAAGGTTCCTTAACTGGACTATCCTGCGGTGAGGATTTGGTCCAATGGCACGTCCTGCGCCTTTGTTGCGTATGTTGATGCCGCCCTGGTGGAGTGATTTAAACACTTCAGTGTCTACTCCAGCAAAATGCAAACCTGTTTCGGTCATCTAGCAATAGCTTGTACTGACACCTTTGTATGAGGTTTTATATGGCTGATGACCATCGCTGTTTCTGAGCCTCTGACATTCTTGATGACCTTGATATTATTAGCTCAGATGCGTAATTACATATAGTCTTAGATCAATGGGTATATTTTAAGCTTATTTTGGTTCCAGCCATCCCTGGCCTGCTCTGTTTGATTAGATCGTATGCATAAAACACAATATCATCTCCAGAAGAATGCATTCCAGTCATACCTTTTGCAATATTTGGACCCATAATGCTGCACCATGAACATGGTCACTTTGAGCGTTAACTTCCTGAAAGGCAGAGATGTAATTGGAGCTCATTGCCAAAGCAGTGTGAGAACTATGCTCACCCAAGATTTCTGAATATCTATGTCTGGGAGGGTTTTGTTAAAATACCTCCAATGAATCGGCCACCAATAGATGAGAACCGACAGAGTGTTGTCCGGACCCTTGCCCTAAGTAGGAGGACAAAGTACTTCTAGCACTATAAATTGCACTATAGCTTAACTGCTCATCAAAATACAATGTAGCCAGGAACTCCAATGCATCCGGTATGCCTGCAACTTATGATAAGATATATTTAATTGTAAACAGGACATCTCCCATTTCTTAATATGAGATACATATTGTTTTTTAGTATTATTTCTCCAGACCATCGTAATCACATCGACGGTTCTACTAAATAGTCTGAGTCCCTGGAGCAGTCCGGTCAGAAGATACAAATCAATAAATTAATATGCTCATGTAAAGGGGAATTTTCCTCCTGTCCCAGTGGGAACCAACAAGTTACTGTAATTGGGATGATCATGAATGCTGTGTCATCCGTCTCAAACCAATGGGACCATGCTGTGTGGACCAGTTTAGAACCCACTAAATACCTAAGTGTAGTCATACTCTATTTTGGTGAGACATTGATTGAATGAGGAAGAAATGGGGAAGCGTAAGAACATACATCCCCAATGTAGCGAGAATGTATCCTCCGCTACTGCCCCTAGATTTAGTTCCCATGCCGAATACAGGTACTGATAATTTAACCCAGATACAACAGATCTATGTCTGGCAATCCATACCAGCTAACAACGATTTTAAAACTTTTGGATTCTTAATTAATTTTATGTTTGTCATGGAATTTACATGACCTGGTGTCTGCAACTTTCGCATTATCTCTACCTGATAGGTGATTATCTGAGACCCAGATGTTCCTTGCAATGCACCAGTGCCAGATAAGGCTAGGCAGACTGTTGCAGAATAATGACCTCATTCTACCCATGTGATTGATATGGGTACCAGCTGTGGTATTGTGAATCTGAAGCTGCACATGCAATCATGCTTTGTTGAGCAAAATTCTTTAGGCCATAGAATGCACCCAGCAATTCTATGCAGTTTACCCCAGCCTCTGCAGGGTTAATGCCTCTTTCACATTTTACCTGCCTTCCCAGCCAGACTTGATATCAGTGGCTCCTCATCCTGAAGCTCCCATCAGTTTGTAACTAAGGTTATCGAGTCAGAATGTGACTAGTACATAGCGAGACATTAGTTACAATTTTGGCCGCAGCCAAAGTACTGTCATGTTAATTAACCAATGATGACCTCAGATAGTCAATCATTCTAAATGGTACTAATCTAAGTTTAATTAGATGGGTGAGGACCTAACCTCTCAACAGGTGTGTGGTAGCTGAATATTTATCTTTCAGATCTATGGCTGCCAATATAACACCCTTTTTTTATCCCAGTTACAATACTGACATTTTTATTTAAACCTTTTATACTGGACCTTAAGGGTTAAGTATGTTCCGGCCCAGAATGACTCGACACCCACCAATTGTTAAGGCTGATATGCATGATCCACCTATAGAATTAGTGGTATTGAACCCCAATACCAAACTGTGTCTATTTTGTACGAGTGGATGTAATTCTGAGATACATATTTGAGATCCCCGGATACAGTCCAATATTCACTTACTGTTTCAAAATCTGAAAGGATATGGTTTTTGAGGTGGCATCCTGGCCTCAGTTTTAGTCTCATCGTCCAGGTATTCCCCTGGGTACTAGAGGATCTGCGCAAGACTGTGAAGCGTGGGTTGAGCGTAGGCTGGATATTTATTTATTTATTTTTTATGTCATTTGCAGCCTTAATTCATGCGACCTCACGATTCCCTCCTTTAGAGCGATGCACAGTAAACAGGTGTTTGATATGTGAATTTTTCCCCATTATGAAGTCCTGGAACTGGTGAGGACCATTAATTTGCTGGCCAAATTGTCATTCCTGACTTTACCGGTATGGTAACTTGCTAACCACATCCGGGCCACCTGGAGCGTGGCTCTTGTGCTTTGGTGTATGCACATAAGCAGTGACACCAACTTCAGGGTCAGCATTCTACTGCCCTGGCTCTCCCGGCTGATGCGCACGGGAGGTCACACACAGCCCTAAACGAGGTGCTGGTGTAATGGGTCCCTAAACTTCAGAGTCAGCATCCTACTGCCCTGGCTCTCCCGGCTGATGCTCACGGGAGGTCACACACAGCCCTGTCAACAGGTGCTTGTGGCGCGGCTCTCCCGTAGGCCTGTGCTGTGAAAAAGTTTGGTGTCAACAACCCATTGACCCGAACTGGTCTGCCCTTTGCCACAGGGAGACCTTGAGCAGCCCTCTCCTAGGCGCTGCTGACACGGCTCTCCCGTAGGCCGGCATTTTCACACCAGAAGCAGCCCTATCGCAGGCACTGCTAGCGCGGCTTTCCATAGCCCAGCGCTGTGACAGATACGGCGTCAGTTGCACACTGACCCGTCCTGGTCTCCCCCTCCAGCAAGGAGACCTTGAGCAACCCCGTCCTTAGGCGTTGCAGGCACCGCCTCTCGTAGAGGCCGGCGCTTTTTCCCATGAAGCAGCCCTGTTCCAGGCACTGCTGGCGCAGCCTGTCCCATGGTCCCGCGCTATTATAGTGGAGTCTCACTAATTTGGTAGTGTGAATTTGTAAAGGGTGAAACACCGTTATTATCGAAGAGGAACTCTTGCAGCCCGACTCACCTGAGTTCCAATAGGGCTGCACAAGTTCTCTCTCTCCCTCCAATTTACCTCCATGCCTGGGGCACCGTGTCTGTGAGTAACTGACTGACTGTCAGCGAATCTAGCATTATTTAAACGGCATCCCCGTAGGCTGGAAGCCACTGACTGCTTTGTCAGCGGCTGTTATCAGAAAACCCGATCTTTTTGCAGGCTATTCGCTTCTGCGGTCGGACCAGGGTCCCCCCCCCCCCATAGCTGGCTTAGGCATCGGACCTCCGATAAATTCGGCAGGAAACCTCTGTAAAGAGAGGCTCCTGCTCAAACAAAGAACGTTGGTAAGTAATAAACACTTACCTTCTAGGTGGAAAGTTACCACCGGCAGGAGCGTTGCCCCACCAGTCCGGTGCTTGCCAATGCGTCTGACGTAATGACAAGCACTCGCTCTGGCAGGGCTTCTTCACGTAGTCACTCACGTGACTCCGAAGTAAAATTTAGCTTAACCTTATTCATGCCTACTCCAATGTAAAGCATAAATGTTGCATTCAAATGTAAGTTGAAAGACTCACTATAGTATGCACCAATTGCCTGATACCAGCTTGGAAGAAACTGTCCCTGAATATGGAGGTGTGCGTTTTCACACTTCTGTACCTCTTGCCTGACACGTAAGAGTAGAAGAGGGAGTGGCCAGGGTGCGACTCATCTTTGATTATGTCTGACCCACTGAGCTACTCCAGCTTTTTGTGTGTTGTCCCATTGATCACCTTGTGCTCTCTTGCAGCGACACACTGAGGGAGTCCTTGTTGGTGAAGCTCGGCCAGCTTCAGTGCCACTTCACGTGGGGCCCACAGATAGACGACGTCGACCTGGACGACGTGAAGCAGAAGTTGCAGAATTCGATTCTCACCGGCGGGAAGCACCAAGGCGTGCCGCACAACCAGCTGGCTTACATCAACTACCGGCAGGGCAACTGCGAAGAAGCTCTCCGTGACTTAGAGGAGGCGGAGAGACGTCTGAGGGAGATCCACGGGGATGGATTTGAGAGGAGGAGCATCGTCACCCATGGCAACCGAGCCTGGTTGCATTACCACATGGGGCAACTCAGCGAGGCCCAGTCCTACCTCGACAAGCTGGAGGTGACGTGTGGCCCCCTCCCCCAGGGCCCACACGTCATGGCAATGGTGCCCGAGGTGTGGGGGGAGAAGGGGTGGTCTTTGTTGAGCTCCCGCTCTCAGTGCTACGAGGAGGCGAAGGAATGTTTCATCCGGGCTCTGGAGGAAGATCCCGACAACACGGAGTGGAACATGGGCTACGCCACCGCTCTGTACCGTCTGGAATCGATTTCCGGGATCTGGGAAAACCCCGAAGTGAGTCAGTCGGTGAGACAGCTGAGACGGGTGCTGGAGCTCAATCCGGGTGAATCTGTGGCCAGGGTGATGCTGGCCCTCAGGCTCCAAGAGTTCCAGCAACAGGCGGAAGCGAATGAATTGGTTGAAGGAGCGTTGTGGACAAGCCCAGATTCTCCATTTGTGCTCCGCTATGCAGCAAAGTTTTACAGAATAAAGCACGATGTTGATAAAGCGATAGGGCTCTTGAAGAAAGCCTTAGAATTCACTCCGCACTCTTCCTTCTTGCACCATCAAATGGGTATGTGTTACAGGGAAAAGCTATGGGCTCTGCGTAGAAATCAAGGCAGTGGTGACCCTGGCGTGGAGGCTGTGTTGATCGACGATTGCAAGCACCATTTTGGAACGGCATTTGAACTGGAGCCATCGTTTATTCCTGCACAGCTGGATTTTGCCGGGATCTGCGTAATGAATGGTGAATCAGACAGGGCGGTGGAGATATACAACAGACTCCAGAGTTTAGAGGATGTTACTCCAGATAAAAAGCAGGCAATAGAGTTACAGCTTGGATTATATGAACTGCGTCACACCAAATCTGAATCAAACGCCATCCACCATTTTATGGAAGGCCTTAAAATCCGGCGCGGCTCGAAACAATGGAAAATTTGTTACACTAACTTGAAGAGGATTGCAAGAAGGCAAACTAACAGGAACCCGGACAACAGCAGAGCCTGGGGTATCCTGGGGTTTCTTCACCGAGAAGCCGGGGAGAATTCTGAATCTGTTGAATGCTATGAAAGGGCCTTGCAGTTTGATCGTGGCAACGAAGAATATCTCAGCGCTCTTCGTGAATTGCGCCCTTCTACTTAGGCTGGAGATACCAGGACCAGGAGGTAAGGGCGAGAAAGGTCCTTCCTCAACCCTTCCTCACTAGAGCATAGAACGTAACACAGTACAGCGCAGGAACAGGCCCTTCGGTCCACGGTGCCTGTGCAGAACACGATGCCAAGGCCAAATCCTATCTGCCTCCATTCTCTGCATATCCATCGGCCCATCCAAAAGTCTCTCAAATGCCACAAACGTGCCTCAACCACCACTCACGGCAGCAAGTTCCGGGCACACACAGCCCTCTGTGTAAAAAAAACATGCCCCGCACATCTCCTGTAGCTAATACCCTCTAGTCCAGGCACCTCCTCTGCACCCTTTCCAAAGCCTCCACATCCTTACAGCAATGGGGCGCCCTGAACTACATGTGATACTCCAAATTAACTCCAAATAACCAAAGTCCAATAAAGCTGCATCATGACTATATGACTCTTATACTCAATGCTTGGATCTATGAAGGCAAGCATAGTATACGGTGACAGACACAAATAGCTGGAGAAAAGGAATAAGTGACATTTCAGGTCCAAGACCCTTCTTCAGGCCCGAAACATCACCTATTCCTTCTCTCCAGAAATGCTGCCTGACCCGCTGAGTCCCCCCAGCTTTTTGTGTCTATCCTCGGTGTAAACCAGCATCTGCACTTTCCTTCCTCAGCTTACCGTACACCTTCTTCACCGCTCGATCTACTTGTGCGGCCACTTTCAGGGCGTTGTGGAGTTGGATGCCATGATTATTACAGAGTCTGACCAAGCTTGTGTGCGGTGCCTTAATGGAGACACTTGAACTGACATTTTGTTGATGATCTTCTGCAGGTTTGGTGCCCGTTTCTCTGACTGATCTACAGTGATCCCATCTCTCAACAAACCTTCACATTCAACCAGAGGTGGATCAGAGCTGCGTTGTGGAGGATGTGACGCCATTTCACGTGCGTCCGATGCGATGGTCAGAATAGAGGCACCGGCAGTGATTTCCCAGCCCGTTACTCAATGGTCACAAATTCACCTGGACGTTAATTGTTTGTCCACTAAATTCTGGAGTTAAAAGTTTAGGATTAAGTTTATTGTTGTCACGTGTACCAAGATACACTGAAAAGCTTTGTTTTGCTTGCTATCCAAACAAATCAGAGAATACTGTGCATAAGTACAGCCGTTAAACTCAAGTACAATAGATAGAGCAAAGGGGAGATTAGTTCAGTTTAGTTTATTGTCCCGTGTACCGAGGTGCAGTGAAAAGCTTTTGTTGTGCTAACCAGTCAGCGGAAAGACAATATATGATTACAATCGAGCCGTCCACAGTGTAAGAAATGTTGGTGCAGGAGTAAAGATTGTAATATGTGATTGTAGATCTGCTTCTGTGGTTAGCACGCAAATAATCGCCTGGGTTGCACGCCATCTTTCTACACAAAGTGTAAAATACAGAGTGTAAAACTATAAAAGAGGGGGTGAGAACTAATTGTTGTGTAAGAAGCACCATAGATGAGCTGCCATTTGATTTAGTTTGCAGGATACACTCCTGCATTTCAGAGTTCCAACATATGCAAAATTTTTAATTTTTGTTTCATGCTTTATGATCATTGGGCTCCTTTTCGGGTCAATATTTTTAGTTTTGTTTAGCGATACAGCGCAGAAACAGGTCCCTCGGCCCACCGAGTCCGAGCCGACCAGCGATCCCCACACACTAACGGTATCTACACACACTGGGGACTATTTACAATTATACCAAGCCAATTAAGCTACAAACCTGTACATCTTTGGAGTGTGGGAGGAGACCAGTGCACCCAGAGAAAACCCACGCTGTCACGGGGAGAACGTACTAACTCCCTCCAGGCAGCACCAGTAATCGGGATCGAACCCGGGTCTCTGGCACTGTAAGTCAGCAACTCTACCGCTGCGCCACCGTTTCTGATCAATATTGTTCAACATGCTGTAATATCAGAGCTAAAGCATTAAAATAATAAATAAAGCACTAATAAAATGCAACAGTTTTGGTGCATCATTCCGCGTCAATGCTGAAGGCTAAGTCGTTTTCTTGGTCCACACTATGGTGAACAGTATCAGCTCAAAAACTTTCAAGTCTAAAGTCTAAAACCTGCTCTCCAGCCTTTAGCGCTGATAATAATGTTTACCCTACTTCAATGGTCCTTTATTACCACGTGTTGCAGTGAAATTCGATTTTTGTTTACATTAAAATTCTATTTTTGCATACATGAGGTGCAGTGAGATTCTACTTTTGCATACAGCCCAGCAAAGTATAACTATATTTAAGTCCAATCCTGGATTAAGTACAAAGTGTACAGAAATAGTCCACTGAGACCACACACAAGTGTTCGCCAGGTTTTGGCTCCATTTTCAAAGTCCAAGTTGCTTTCAGTGCAGCGGAGAGTGGGAGGGAGACACAGGGAGATTGGTGGGAGTCTGTGTGGCACAGGAGAGGGGGAAGGGGGGCAGAAAGTGGTGGAGGTTGCAGGGGGTGGGGAAGGGTTCATAGAGTTACCTAAAGTTGGACAAGTCATTCTTCATACCATTACCTTTGTAAGCTACCCAAGTGGAATATGAGGTGCTCTTCCTCCAGTTTGCTTGTGGTCTCACTCTGGCAATGGAGGAGGCCCAGGCCAGGAAGGTCAGCGTTGGAATGGGGAGGGGAGTTGAAACAATGCCCACCGAGTGCACGCTGAGTGCACGCGGACAAGCGGTCCCAGCGCACCAACACTATCCTGCACTCATATTAGGGACAATTTACATTTTACTGAAGCCAATTAACCTACAACCTGAAAGTCTTTGGATGTGGTAGGAAACCGGAGTAACAGGAGAAAACGCACACGGGGAGAACGTACAAACACCATACAGGCAGCAGGGGGACGGGGGGGACACATCCCCCCCATGCATTGAGAGGTGTGGGACAATCCCCCCCATGTTTCGTAATCCGGACTTCATCAGACGCTATCTAAGGGCTGAATCGGCACGATCGCGGGGACTTTCAGCGCCCGGCGCAGCTTAAAATCAAACTGCTGCATCGAGGCGATCGAGGCTCCCGTTGTTGAAGCCGCCGCCGGCAGATGAAAGACCCCGTAAACGGGTCGATTCAAGCCCCACGTTTCGGGGCGGGCGAAGCTGCTGTTGCTGGAGTTCGGAGTCGGTCGCCAACCAGGTCAGCTCCCGATGTTACCGTCCACAGGGCCCAGGGCCGAAGCCTTGCACGTGTGTGCGTGTGCGCTTGATGGAATTGTGGAGACGAAGGGCCGAATGGACTAATTCTGCTCCTAGAACTAATGTAGTTGGTCACCCAGTCTACGCTTGGTCTCACCGATGTACAGGAGCCCACATTGGGAACTCCAGATCGAACAGGTTTCCCACACGACAGACATACAAGTTTGAAGGTTAATTGGCTTTGGTAAAATTGTAAATTGTCCCTAGCGTGTGTAGGATAGTGCTGGTGTACGGGGATCGCTGGTCGTCACGGACTCGGTGGGCAGAAGGGCCTGTTTCTGCGCTGAATTTCTAAAGTCTAATGTCATGGGCAACAGCGGTCCAGTGAGCAGCTTGAGGAAGGAGAGGGTAGAGAAGAGTATTTAGGTTAAAAAAGGCGGCATGAAATTTCCTTGGAAGGAAAAATTAGTTAGAAGCCAACGATGTTCCATGAGATTACTGGGGGCATCAGGGTGACCAGGGGAGCCGTCTCTGGTTGGAAGCAGGGGGTGAGGATGGGGCCTTAGGTCTAGAGACGCAGCGTGGAAACAGGCCCTTCGGCCCATCGATACCATGGGGACCACCGATCACCCCGTACACTCGTTCTATGTCATCCCACTTTCACATTATCTACACATTTTGGGAATTTACAGAAGCCAATTAATCTACAAACCTGCTCATTATTGGAATGTGGGATTGAACCCGGAGGAAAGCCATGCGGTCACAGGGAGAACATGCAAACTCCACGCGGACAGCCCTGGAGTCAGGGTCGAACGCAGGCCCCTGGTGCTGTGAGGCAGCAGCTCCACCCACTGTGCCACCGTGCCGCCCGAGAAAGGAATCTGTACCCTTAGTTTTTCCCTTTTCCATCTCCTCCCCGTGAAGATTGAGTTTGAAGAGTCTCGACCCGAAACACTACCCATTGCTTCTCACCAGAGATGTTGCCTGTTCAGCTGAGTAACTCCAGCATTTTGTGTCTATCTTTGATGTGACAATTGTCTAATTTCATCGGCTTCATGTATTGCGCGCCTAGAAGAGGCGCTTTACATGCTGTTTGCATCCACTCACCCAAGTGCGCTCAAATTGAAATCTCATATCTTTGCGAGGGAGGGATGGATTGGATGTGACCACTGGCTTAAGCAAAGGCAGTTAGGACAGGGAAAAATTGCCCCCAGTTAATTAACCAGGTTCCCGAATGTAAGAACGATTTATACATCTAATATTTTTGTTTTTAAATCAATGTAGCTCTGTTTTGAGTTTTAATGCCGAGTTAAAACCCCGTCCCGTGGGAAGAGCTTGCGGCAGCTGGTTTCATCGTGCCTGCATTGTTGATAGGTACTGTATTTTCACACGGACGGTTGCCAGTTTTCTCAACTTCCATAGCCGCTCTGCATGTGGGTGAGAGAGAGAAGGGGGAGAGAAAGAGAAGGGAGAGAGAGAGAGAGGGGGGGGGAGAAAGAGAAAAGGGGGGGAGAGAGAGACAAAAAGGGAGAGAGAGGGGGAGAGAGACGTGGGGAGAGAGAGAAGAGGGGAAAGAAAGAGAGAAGGGGTGAGAGAGATGGGAGTAAGAGGGGGGGTAGAGAGAGGTGGGGGAGAGAGGGGGAGGGAGAAAGGATAGAGGGAGGCGGGAGAGAGAGAGGGGGAGAGAGAGAAGGGAGAGATAGAGAGAAAGGAAAGAGAGGAGGGGGAGAGGGAGGAGGAGAGAGAAGGGGAGAGAGAGAAGGGAGAGAGGGGCAGAAAGTGGGGAGGGGCAGAGAGAGAAGGGGGAGAGAGAGAGAAGGGAGAGAAGGGGGAGAGAGAGAAGGGAGAGAGGGGAGGGAGAGAGAGAGAAGGGGAGAGAGAGAGAGAGAGGGTTTTCTCCAGGTGCTCTGGTTTCCTCCCACTCTCCAAAGTCATACAGGGGTGTGGGTTAATTGGCTTTGGTACGATGTAAAATTGTCCCTAGTGTCTAGGATAGTATCAGTGTGCTAGGACTCGGTCGGCTGAAGGGCCTGTTTCCGCGCCGTATCTCTAAAGTCTAAAATCTAAAACTTGCACTTCAGCCTTGAGCCGCTGTTAATAAAGTTTACACTTGTTCAACGGTTCTTTATTGTCACGTGTACCGAGGTACAGTGAAATCATTTGCATACAGTTCAGCAAAGTATTACGATATATATAAGGCCAATCCAGGATTAAGTACAAAGTGTACAGATATAGTCCACTGAGACCATTTACAAGAGTCGGCAGGTTTTGGCGTCATTTTTCAAAGTCCTAGTTGCTTTAAGTGCAGCAGGTCATAAAGGCCCGTTGATAGGAATGTGTAGAAAGGAACTGCAGATGCTGGTTTACACCAAAGGTAGGCACAAAGTACTGGAGTAACTCAGCGGGTCAGGTAGCACATCTGGAGAAAATGGATGAGTGACATTACGGGTCGGTTCCTTCTTCAGACTGAAAGTATAGTGGAGGGAACCGAAGGTAAGTAATGGTCAGAATAAAACGGGGTCAGCAACAGATGAACAAGGATGTGTAGGTAGATGGTTGGAGATAAAAGTGGAAGGTGTGAGACAGGGTTGAAGAGTTGCAATCCTGGATTAAGTGCAAAGTGTATAGAAATAATCCAACCAGACCATAAACAAGAGTCGCCAGGTTTTGGCACCGTTTGCTTTAGGTGCAGCTGGTCATGAAGGCCCGTTGTCCTGGCGACGTTGCAGGTGGGCCTTGCCGAGGGAAGGTGTACGAGTCCTCCACCGCTGCTCCACCGCTCTGTGCCGCTGTGGGCCGCCTCCGTTCCGTGCGCTCCGTCTCCTGTTGCAAAGCTGCAATTTTCTTGTAGCTCTTCCCAATTTAGTTCACAGTCTTCCCTGCTCACACTTCCCCTTGATCAACGAAGATCAAAGCAGCAGCTCTACTAGAAACACAGAAAATAGGTGCCGGAGTAGGCCATTCAGCCCTTCAAGCCAGCACCGCCATTCAATATGATCATGGCTGATCATCCAAAATCATTACTGCTTGCTCCCCATATCCCTTAATTCCATTAGCCCTAAGAGCTAAATCTGACTCTCTCTTGAAAATATCCTGTGAATTGGCCTCCATTGCCTTCTGTGGCAGAGAATTCCACAGATTCACAACTCTCTGGGTGAAAGTTTTTTTCCTCATCTCCGTTCTAAATGGCTTACCCCTTATAGACCTTCAGCTCAGGGACATTAGGTTAGACAAACTAGGTACCAATGTCTGACTATGGGAGTGTGTAGGGGGTCACCTGAAATGAACGGAATTGGGAGTCTGTCGGGTACCACCCGCTGCGTGTAGACCTTGGGTACCCCCCAAGGGGCCAAAAAATGGATGCTAAATACATGAGTGTGGTACCACGCCTATATCAACAACGCAAACGGCAGACATTTTTACCGCTGCAAAAGGCCCGGCAGCCCCCCCACAAAGGGCTTTAAAAATGGGCTAGCGTATAGACGAGCAAGGTACCACTCACAAATAATGCCAAATGAACAAGTTGAGTTCATAAAGTAGAAAATGGGTAACGCCAGACAAATTGTCCGCTGCACTACAGGTACTAGACACCCAAAAAATGGACTCCCTGGTCCCTAGTGTCCAACTAGGCTATCCTAGATATTGTGGGTACCAGTTGAAACAAAGTTTAAAAGATCTACCACATCTTGGAGAATATAAATTAACCTATGACAGAACAATTATCTGCTGCATTGGGCCTACCAGACCCCCTAAATGGACCCTTGGGTCAATATAGTCTAGCCTAGATATTAAAGGTACCAGCTAAAATCAGGTTTAGATGATCAATCACAGCCTAGGAAATACAAAATGACCCATGCCAGAATGATAACCCATTACCTTGGCGTTACCAGACGCCCCCACCCTCTAATAGGTCCTCGGGCTCAAGTAGGCGAGTCTAGGTTGTAAAGATATGAGCTGAACCAGGTTTATATGATCAACCACAAGTATCAAGTATCCTTTATTGTCATTCAAACTGTCTCCAGTTTGACTGAAATTACGTACCCTGCAGTCATAACAAAAAAATAAAACAACAGAACACACAATGAACACAGTTTAACATCCATCACAGTGAGTCTACCAGGCACCTCCTCACTGTGATGGAAGGCAAAAGTCTTAAAGTCCTTGTCTCTTCCTTCCTTGTTCTCCCACTGCGTTGAGGCGATCCAGGCTTTCGATGTTGGCCCCCCCGCCGGGTGATGGTAAGTCCCGCGGCCGAATCCGAGCTCCACGAACGGGCCGGTTCAAACTCCGCGGCCCGGGGCGGACGAAGCTGCCACCCTCCAGTCCAGCGGACGAAGCTGTTGTTGCGGGAGCTCCGGAGAATCGGCCACCAACCTGGGATCTGCGAGCTCCCGATGTTGTCGCCCACTGGGCCCGCGGCCAAAGCCTCCGAGGCTCCGGAGTCGGGCCGTCGCCGCAGCGCCTTCACAGCCCCAAAGTCGGCAGCTTCACGATGGTAAGTAAGTTCTAAGTCCTGGCTCTGCCGCCGGAGCCTCGAGGTTGGTCCCAGTCGGATGCCTCCAGCTCCGTGAACGGGACTCAGCGCAGACGGAAACGGAGACGGGGATACGACAAAGAAAACGTCGCATCCCCCCGAAGGAAGAAACTAAAAAAAACAAGTTTCTCCCACCCCCCACACATACACAACTAAAAATAAACTAAACATACATCTAACAAGACAAAGGAAAACAAAAAAAAAGGAAAAGACAGACGGACTGCTGACGAGCCGCAGCTCCTTGGGCAGCGCCGCCACTTCCGCCACTTTGGCTAGTGAATACAAAGTGAGAAATAAATGGGTGAAGGGGAGCCAGTGGATGTAATGTATCTAGACTTTCAGATACTGGTGACTAAAATTACAGCACATGGTATTGGGGGTAGGATGTTGACATGGATAGAAAATTGGTTGGCAGACAGGATGCAAAGAGTAGGAGGGAACTGGTCCTTTTCAGAATGGCAGGCAGTGGCGAGTGGAGTGCCGCAAGGCTCTGTGTTGGGGCCGCAATTTTTTACCATAAATATTAATGATTTGGAAGAGAGAATTAGGAGCAACATTAGCAAGTTTATGGATGACACAAAGCTGGGTGGCAGTGTGAACTGTGAAGAGGATGTTAGGAGGTTGCAGGGTGACCTGGACAGGTCGAGTGAGCGGGCTGATGCGTGGCAGATGCAGTATAATATAGATAAATGTTATCCACTTTGGCGGCAAAAACTAGGGGGCAGATTATTATCTCAATGGGGTTAGGTTAGGTAAGGGGGAGCTGCAGCGAGACCTGGGCATCCTTGTACACCATTCACTGAAAGTTGGCGTGCAGGTACAGCAGGCAGTGAAGAAAGCTAATGGAATGTTGGCCTTAATAACAAGAGGATTTCAGTATAGGAGAAAAGAGGTTCTTCTGCAGATGTATAGGGCTCTGGTGAGATTGGAGTATTGTGTACAGTTTTGGTCTCCTAATTTGAGGAAGGACATCCTTGTGATTGAGGCAGTGCCGCGTAGGTTCACGAGATTGATTCCTGGGATGGCGGGACTGTCGTATGAGGAAAGATTGAAAAGACTAGGCTTGTATTCACTGGCGTTTAGAAGGATGAGGGGGAATCTATTAGCAACATATAACATTATAAAATGACTGGACTAGCTGGATGCAGGAAAAATGTTCCCAATGTTGGGCGAGTCCAGAACCAGGGGCCACAGTCTTAGAATAAAGGGGAAGCCATTTAAATCTGAGGTGAGAAAAATCTTTTTCACCCAGAGAGTTGTAAATTTGTGGAATTCCCTGCCACAGAGGGCAGTGGAGGCCAAAGCACTGGATGGATTTAAGAGAGAGTTGGATAGAGCTCAAGGTGCTAGTGGAATCAAGGGATATGGGGAGAAGGCAGGGTTATTGATTGGGGACTACACAAAAAGCTGGAGAAACTCAGCGGGTGCAGCAGCATCTAAGGAGCGAAGGAGATAGGCGACGTTTCGGGTCGAGACCCTTCTTCAGACTGGTCAGGGATCAGGGAAACGAGAGATATAGACGGTGATGTGAGAGATAAAGAACAATGAATGAAAGATATGCAAAAAAGTATCGATGATAAAGGGAACAAGCCATTGTAAGCTGTTTGTGGTGTGAAAATGAGAAGCTAGTGCGACTAGGGGACGATCAGCCATGATTGATTGGGGACGATCAGCCATGGTCACAATGAATGGTGGTGCTGGTTCGAAGGGCCGAATGGCCTCCTCCTGCACCTATTTTCTATGTTTCTATGTTTTTATGACTCGTGTCAAAAAATTAACCACTTTATTGACCATTTCCACAACAACCCATTTCAATGAGAAAAGAGGGACAAGAGGCAAACAGTCAGTATAAACTGTTGGAGTGTCCTATTTGGCTTTCTATATATTTGGCCATTTGGCTGAATGCAGTGACAAGCTCTCCTTAGCTGCAGCCAAACAATATATCAACATCGGATTGGATGGAAGCTTTTGCAGCAGAGAATCACTGTTTACGGCTGTTTGAGATGAGTTGTTTTACTTTGCTACATAATTGTAAGATTAAATGAGAACTTACCAGTTCGAAGTTTGATCCTTATTTTATGAAGTGTTACGATGAGGGATTTCGTGAAGACCCCACCAGCACGCATGTGCGACATTCTTCAAAGCAGCGGTGTGAAATCACAGATAGTAGAGTTGACTGAAGATAGTAAGATAAGAGAACTAACATACCAGTTGACCTTATAATAGAGGGTTGGGAGCGGAGGGCACAAAATCCCTCCTGGTAACTCGTCATAAAATAACGATCAAACTTCAAACTGGTAAGTTCTCATTTAACCATACTATTTTACTTTGGAGTCACGTGAGTGACTTCGTGAAGATTTCAAAGCTCTGTAATTTCATGCCCTGGAAACGAGTCCATGCTCACACACTGCCATAATGACCAATGGAGGAAGTATGTTAACGTATTTCAGACTTGAAACAGTGCTGAAAAACAATAATGTATTTATTTAACAACAAATAATAAACCCCTAACTTCAGGATACATTTATGATACAGAACTTAAAATAGTATCTGCAAAAGTTGCAGGTGTGGTCACAGGGTTATTATAAAACCATTGAAAAGTTGATTCATTGGACCAACCCGCCGTTGCAAGGATGCGGTCCATGGGAATTCAATGACAACACCATTCGGTTTGTCTCTATGCACCAGTGCCAGATTGAATTTGCCAATTCATCAAAAGATATCGACTTGATACCACCCTTATGATTAATATATGCCACCATGGTGGTATTATCTATTTGTACGCGAACATGCAGATTCCATTTTTGCTTTGGCCGGTAGCTGCATAGGCCTGTCAAAATGGCCAGCATGAAGTTTGAGTGCTGTAATTTTGGCTCTTTGTAAATTTTGGTAATGTAAATGTCCATATTGTATGGCTGAAAAAGCAGCCACAAGTTTCCCGATTACTCTGGCAGCCTGCCGAATGGATGGTTTACTGACACAAACAAGGCTGTTACATGCCTCTATCAAGTCTGTCGCTATGCTTTTTGGCAAGGTGACAGTCATACGAGCAGAGTCGATCGTGAACCCCAGATAATCCATTGTCATAGAAGGCATTAATTTGGATTTGACTGGATGGATGATAAATCCAAGTTTTTGAAATAGGAGCTTGGTGACTGTGACAGCCAATTTAGCCAATTCCAAGGTTTTCCCCACAATTAGGATGTCATCGAGATATGCCATGAAAATGTGTTTTTGTTTCCGAAGAAAAGCCAATGCTGGTTTCAATATTTTAGTAAATAGTCTGGGGGCTGTTGTTGGTCCATTAAGCAGCGCTTTATACTGCCATAGCTGCCCCATCCAGATAAGTTTCAAATATCTGCGGTGATCTTCATGTATAGGTACTGAATAGTATGCATCTTTTAGGTCGATGCAAGCCATGAAGTACCCTTTGGAAACTAGTTGTTTAGCAGTTACAAACGTTTCCATTTTGAAGTGGGTGTTTTGCACAAAAGTATTCAGTTGTGTCAAATCAATGATAATGCAGCATCCGCCATCATTTTTATTTTTAGTGAAGATGTTTGATACAAACTCAAGAGGTTCATGTTTGGTTTTCTCTATCACTCCCTTAGAATATAATCTAAGTAGTTCCGCATGACCTTCCACTTTCTCTTTTTGCGAAAGCACAAATTTCCGGCTAGGTACATGTTGAACTGGTAGGAGGAGTTTGTCAACAAATTCAATTTTGTATCCCTGAATACTGTGCAATATGAAAAGATCAGAAGTTATAGAACTCCATGTATCCCGAAACAAGTGTAACCTACCCCCGATTTGTGAAGTTACATATACATCTTCCAGGAAGGCCGCTCTGGGACATGGCCTAAAAAGACCTTTGTGTGGGTTGTGCGGCCTTCAGTGTTTCACCAGCCATTCTGTCGCTATGATAGCGAGCCCTGTTGGTGGTTGCATAGGGGTGCCGCTGCCGGCTGACTGAGGACCTGATAGTGGTCAGCGCCTTGATCATGCCAATCGCTTTTGCCTCTTCATCAAGATCTTTGACCTGTTTGGGCAGGTTGTCCCCGAACAGCAGAGTAGGCGGCGGTGTGCTGCTGGTTTTACACAACCCTGTGAATTTTGGGTTAAGTGTAGGCCGGATTGCACTTTTTCTGAAGCAATTGATTTCAAATTGGACGTTGCAGAGTAGTGCCAAAGCGTCCTGCTGCTCGTCCGTCATGTCTTTCCCATCTATCGACCTGGCAAACGCAGTAATGCCCGAGGCCAGTAGTTTTAATATTTTCTGTATCTTGACCTCTTCGGCCCTGATGCTGGGACTGATGTTCCCCCAGATGGGATTGTTGACTGCAGGCACATTAAGAGATACACGGTTCTCTGGAGCAAGGTACTTGGCCGTGGTGTCATTCATGACTTGCTCCTGCAGCTGGTGCGTTGTTAAATAGTTTATGCTTGCCGCCAGCTGCGGATGTAACGGTTGCCCCTTCTGTGATGGTATTGCGTATTTCCACAATATCTGGCCTCGCCTAGTTGGACACCTGGGTATAGGGTGCACCTGTAGTGCAGCGGACTATTTGTCTGGCGTAACTCATTTTGTACTCTATGAACTCAACTTGTTCATTTGGCATTATTTTTGAGTGGTACCTTGTCCGTCTATATGCTAGCCCATTTTTTAGGCCCTTTGTGGGGGGTCTGGCAGGCCTTTTGCAGCGGGAAAAATGTCTGCTGTTTGTGTTGTTGATATAGGCGTGGCAGTGAGCACACCATGGTCATGGATTTCAGTGGTACCTCACTCATCTATTATTCTTAAACTGTGACCCCTGGTTCTGGACTCCCCCAACATCGATCAAACAATTTTCCTCCATCTAGCCTGTCCAATCCCTTAATAATCTTATACGTTTCTATAAGATCACCTCTCATCCTTCTAAATTCCAGTGAATATAAGCCCAGTCGGCCTGTTCCTTCATCATATGTCAGTCCCACCATCCTGGGAATTAACCTGGTGAACCTACGCTGCACTCCCTCAATATATCAATACTGCTTAACCAAGGAGCGTTTCGAAGGTGGGAGGAGATGAGGAGGTGGAAAAGGGAAATACTTGGGGTGCAGATTCCTCTCTCGGGCCGCACGGTGGCACAGCGGTTAGAGCAGCACCAGAGGCCTGCGTTCGACCCTGACTCCGGGGGCTGTCCGTGTGGAGTTTTCATGTTCTCCCTGTGATCGCTTGACTTTCCTCCGAGTTCAATCCCACATTCCAACAACGAGCAGGTTTGTAGGTTAATTGGCTTCTGTAAATTCCCCAAATGTGTAGATAATGTGAAAGTGGGATAGCATAGAATAAGTGTACGGAGTGATCGGTGGTCCCCATGGTATCGATGGGCTGAAGACCCTGTTTCCATGCTGCGTCTCTAGACCTAAGGCCCCATCCTCACCCCCTGCTTCCAACCAGAGACGGCTCCCCAGGTCACCCTGATGCCCCCAGTAATCTCATGGAACATCAGTGGCTTCTAATTCATTTTTCCTTCCAAGTAAATTTCATGCCTCCTTTTTTTAACCTAAATAGTCTTCTCTACCCTCTCCTTCCTCAAGTAGCTCACTGGACCGCTGTTGCCCATGACTTTAGACTTTAGAGATACATCACGGAAACAGGCCCTTCAGCCCACCGAGTCCGTGACGACCAGCGATCCCCGTACACCAGCACTATCCGACACACACTAGGGACAATTTACAATTTTACCAAAGCCAATTAACCTTGAAACTTGTATGTCTGTCGTGTGGGAAACCTACTGCATCTGGAATTCCCAATGTGGGCTCCTGTTCATCGGCAGACCAAGCGTAGATTCGATGACCAACTACATTAGTTCTAGGAGCAGAATTCGGCCCATCGCCTCCGCCATTCCATCAAGTCTGATCTATTAATTTTGCGCAGCAGTAGAGTTGCTGCCTTACAGACCCGGAGACCCGGGTTCGATCCTGACCACGGGTGCTGTCTGTACGGAGTTTGTACATTCTCCCCTGTGACCTGTGTGCGTTTTCTCCAGTTTCCTCCCACGCTCCAAAGACGTACAGGTTGTAGGTTAATTGGCTTCAATAAAAATGTAAATTGTCCCTAATATGAGTGCAGGATAGTGTTGGTGCGCTGGGACCGCTTGTCCGCGTGCACTCGGTGGGCCGAAGGGCCTGTTTCGGTGCTGCATCTCTAAACTGAACTAAACTAAACATGTACGCTTGGTCTGCCAAGGCCTACTAGATCTCTGGTTGCTAATTGTTTTAACTCCCCTCCCCATTCCCACACTGACCTTCCTGCCCTGGGCCTCCTCCATTGCCAGAGTGAGACCAAAAGTAAACTGGAGGAAGAGCACGTCATATTCCACTTGGGTAGCTTACAAAGATAATGGTACGAACAATGACTTGTCCAACTTATGGTAACTATACGAGATCTTCCCCCCCCCCCCCCCACCCCCCCCCCCCCGCAACTTCCACCACTTTCTTGCCCCCTTCCCCCCTCTCCTGTGGCACACAGACTCCCACCAATCTCCCTGTGTCTCCCTCCCACTCTCCGCTGCACTGAAGGCAACTTTGAAAATTGAACCAAAACTTTGCAAACTCTTGTGTATGGTCTCAGTGGACTATTTCTGTACACTTTGTACTTAATCCAGGATTGGGCTTAAATATAGTAATACCTTGCTGGGCTGTATGCAAAAGTAGAATCTCACTGCACCTCATGTATGCAAAAATAGAGTTTTACTGTAAACAAAAAACGAATTTCACTGCAACACGTGGTAATAAAGGACCATTGAAGTAGGGTAAACATTATTATCAGCGCTAAAGGCTGGAGAGCAGGTTTTAGACTTTAGACTTGAATGTTTGAGCTGATACTGTTCACCGTAGTGTGGACCAAGAAAACGACTTAGCCTTCAGCATTGACGCGGAATGATGCACCAAAACTGTTGCATTTTATTAGTGCTTTATTTATTATTTTAATGCATTAGCTCTGATATTACAGCATGTTGAGCAATATTGATCAGAAACGGTGGCGCAGCGGTAGAGTTGCTGACTTACAGTGCCAGAGACCCGGGTTCGATCCCGATTACCGGTGCTGTCTGGAGGGAGTTAGTACGTTCTCCCCGTGACAGCGTGGGTTTTATCCGGGTGCACTGGTCTCCTCCCACACTCCAAAGACGTACAGGTTTGTTGGTTAATTGGCTTGGTATAGTTGTAAATAGTCCCCAGTGTGTGTAGATACCGTTAGTGTGCGGGGATCGCTGGTCGGCTCGGACTCGGTGTGCCGCGGGACCTGTTTCTGCGCTGTATCTCTAAACTAAACTAAAAATATTGACCGAAAAGGTGCCCCAATGATCATAAAGCATGAAACGAAAATTAAAAATATTGCATATGTTGGAACTCTGAAATGCAGGAGTGTATCCTGCAAACTAAATCAAATGGCACCTCATCTATGGTGTTTCTTACACAACAATTAGTTCTCACCCCCTCTTTTATAGTTTTACACTCTGTATTTTACACTTTGTGTAGAAAGATGGCGTGCAACCCAGGCGATTATTTGCGTGCTAACCACAGAAGCAGATCTACAATCACATATTACAATCTCTACTCCTGCACCAACATTTCTTACACTGTGGACGGCTCGATTGTAATCATGTATTGTCTTTCCGGTGACTGGTTAGCACGCAACAAAAGCTTTTCATGCATCTCAGTACACAGGACAATAAACTAAACTGAACTAATCTCCCCTTTGCTCTATCTATTGTACTTGAGTTTAACGGCTGTACTTATGTACAGTATTCTCTGAACCGTTTGGATAACAAGAAAAACAAAGCTTTTCAGTGTACCTTAGTACACATGACAACAATAAACTTAATCCTAAACTTTTACCCCAGAATTTAGTCGACAAACAATTAACGTCCAGGTGAATTTGTGACCATTGAGTAACGGGCTGGGAAATCACTGCCGGTGCCTCTATTCTGACCATCGCATCGGACGCACGTGAAATGGCGTCACATCCTCCACAACGCAGCTCTGATCCACCTCTGGTTGAATGTGAAGGTTTGTTGAGAGATGGGATCACTGTAGATCAGTCAGAGAAACGGGCACCAAACCTGCAGAAGATCATCGACAAAATGTCAATTCAAGTGTCTCCATTAAGGCACCGCACACAAGCTTGGTCAGACTCTGTAATAATCATGGCATCCAACTCCACAACGCCCTGAAAGTGGCCGCACAAGTAGATCGAGCGGTGAAGAAGGTGTACGGTAAGCTGAGGAAGGAAAGTGCAGATGCTGGTTTACACCGAGGATAGACACAAAAATCTGGGGGGACTCAGCGGGTCAGGTAGCATCTCTGGAGAGAAGAAATAGGTGATGTTTCGGGTCTGAAGAAGGGTCTTTAAAGATGCAGCTTTATCGGACTTTGGTTCTTTGGAGTTAATTTGGAATATCACATGTAATTCAGGGCGCCCCATTGCAGTAAGGATGTGGAGGCTTTGGAAAGGCTGCAGAGCAGGTTCCTGGACTAGAGGGTATTAGCTACAGGAGGGGTGGGAGACTGCAACCTTCACGTGGTCCACCCTGTTTCAACAAATGCAATCAACCTGGCGTGCACAAACAGAAGATCAAACAGAACAAGTTGTCTTACAACTTTAAGATGTGCACGCCATACGCAAGAAGAAGAAGAAGCTACAGGAGCTGTGCAGGGCATGTTTTTCTTACACAGAGGGCTGTGTGTGCTGCCATGAGTGGTGGTTGAGGCACGTTTGTGGCATTTCAGAGACTTTTGGATGGGCCGATGGCTATGTAGGGAATGGAGGCAGATAGGATTTGGCCTTGGCATCATGTTCTGCAAAGACACCGTGGGCTGAAGGGCCTGTTCCTGCACTTCAACAGCCTGTTGAAGGGCCTGTTCCTATTCAACAGCTTCAGAATTCTCCCCGGCTTCTCGGTGAAGAAACTCCAGGATATCCAAGGCTCTGCTGTTGTGCGGGTTCCTTATAATTTGCCTTCTTGCAATCTGCTCCAACTTAGAGTAACAACTTTTCCATTGTTTCGTGCCGCGCCGGATTTTAAGGCCTTCCATAAAATGGTGGATGGCTTTTGATTCAGATTTGGTGTGATACATTTCATATAATCCAAGCTGTAAATCTATTGCCTGCTTATATTCTGGAGTAACATCCTCTAAACTCTGGAGGTTGTTGTATATCTCCACTGCCCTGTCTGATTCACCATTCATTAAGCAGATCCCGGCAAAATCCAGCTGTGCAATAATAAACGATGGCTCCAGTTCAAATGCCGTTCCAAAATGGTGCTTGCAATCGTCGATCAACACAGCCTCCACGCCAGGGTCTCCACTGCCTTGATTTTTACGCAGTGCCAATAGCTTTTCTCTGTAACACATACCCATTTGATGGTGCAAGAAGCAAGAGCGCGGAGTGAATTCTAAGGCTTTCTTCAACAGCCCTATCGCTTTATCAACATCTTGCTTCATTCTGTAAAACTTTGCTGCATAGCGGAGCACAAATGGAGAATCTGGGCTTGTCCACAACGCTTCTTCAACCAATACATTTGCTTCCGCCTTTTGCTGGAACTCTTGGAGCCTGAGGGCCAGCATCACCCTGGCCACAGATTCACCCGGATCGAGCTCCAGCACCCGTCTCAGCTGTCTCACCGACTGACTCACTTCGGGTTTATTCAGGATCCCGGAAATCGATTCCAGACGGTACAGAGCTGTGGCGTAGCCCATGTTCCACTCCGTGTTGTTGGGATCTTCCTCCAGAGCCCGGGTGAAACATTTCTTCGCCTCCTCGTAACACTGAGAGTGGGAACTCAGCAAAGACCACCCCTTCTCCCCCCACACCTCGGGCACCATTGCCGTGACGTGCGGGCCTTGGGTGAGGGGGCCACACATCACCTCCAGCTTGTCGAGGTAGGACTGGGCCTCGCTGAGTTGCCCCATGTGGTAATGCAACCAGGCCCGGTTGCCATGGGTGACTATGCTCCTCCTCTCAAATCCATCCCCGTGGATCTCCCTCAGACGTCTCTCCGCCTCCTCTAAGTCACGGAGAGCTTCTTCGCAGTTACCCTGCCGGTAGTTGATGTAAGCCAGCTGGTTGTGCGGCACGCCTTGGTGCTTCCCGCCGATGATAATCGAATCCTGCAACCTCTGCTTCACGTCGTCCAGGTCGACGTCGTCTATCTGTGGGCCCCACGTGAAGTGGCACTGAAGCTGGCCGAGCTTCACCAACAAGGACTCCCTCAGTGTGTCGCTGCAAGAGAGTACAAGGAGCACAACACTGTAGCGAGTCTTTCAACTTACATTTGAATGCAACATTTATGCTCTACATTGGAATAGGTATAAATAAGATTAAGCTAAATTATATTCCACAGTAGAGCCAGGCTCTGATCAAGAGGTGCAGCACATGAATGACCTTAGTATATTCATGTATGGAAATGAGATTAATAATTCATGCTGTTATGAAAAAATATAGAGAAAAAAAATAGAAGCAAGGCAAGAATTATCGGACTTCCACGTATTACTTTATATCACAAAACCAGAAATTAGTATCCAAAATTTGTTAAAATTAATAACTGAATTCGGATCTTTTTCAGGATATAGTATCAATTGGAATAAAAGTGAACTTATGCCAATAACGGTAAATAACTTACACATATTACAACAATTTCCTTTTAAGATAACAAACGAAAAAATTAAATATCTTGGAATTTATGTAACAAAAAGATTTGATTCTTTATTTAAATCTAACTTCCCACTATTATTGAATAAATTAAATAAGAACATTTTATATTGGAAAACTCTACCCATTTCAATGTTAGGTAAAATTAATGTAATAAAAAATATTTTTCTCCCACAATTATTATATTTTTTCCAATTAATTCTGATATATCTTCCTAAAAATTTCTTTAAGAAGGTGGACTCCCTAGTTACTAACTTTATTTGGGATTATAAGAGCCATAGAATAAATAAAAAACATTTATGTAAATTAAAAATAAATGGAGGTTTAGCACTACCAAACTTTATGTTTTATTACTGGGCAGTTAATATTAAAAATATGAATTTTTGGTTAGAAGAGACAGATAACCAACCAATTTGGTTAAAAATGGAAAAAGAAGATTGTTCTCCTTTTGAAATCGGTTCACCCGATAATAGAAAGTGGAATACGTATTTGGAAACAAATAAAGAAAACATTAAAACTGAAATCTATACCACTAGCCTTTACCATTGTAAATAATATTACATTTGAACCTTCAATGATGGATAAAGGCTATTTACAATGGAAAAATAAGGGAATTATCAAGAAGGGCGGTCTCTACAAGGAAAACTCTTTCCTTTCATTTCAAGAATTACAACAAATTTATGGATTACATTCCAAAGATTATTTTAGATACTTACAAATCAGAGACTATGTTAAAGCAAACACACAGGATCTTAGAAATAGAAAGACAGAAATTTTAGATGAATGTCTAAATAAAAATCTGACCACAGAAAAAATGATTTCATATATATATAATATCCTATTGGAAAATGATGTCCCATCAACAGAAATATATAGACAATCATGGGAAAACGAATTAGGTCAAATTATAAGACCAGAAGTATGGGATGAAAGTTTACAACACATACACCATCGTTAAATGCTAGACACCCTCTTATACAGTTTAAAATATTACATAGACTACATTACTCAAAATCCAAACTACATAACATCTTTCCAAAAGTATCTGCCATATGTGATAAATGTCAACACTTAGAAGCTAATCTGACACACTCATTTACAAATTGTGTAAAAATTACAAAATTTTGGATAGAAATATTTAGGATAATTTCGAATGTTGTTAATATGAATCTGACTCCTGACTCAAAGTTAATAATACTAGGAAACATAGAAACATAGAAATTAGGTGCAGGAGTAGGCCATTCAGCCCTTCGAGCCTGCACCGCCATTCAATATGATCATGGCTGATCATCCAACTCAGTATCCCGTACCTGCCTTCTCTCCATACCCTCTGATCCCCTTAGCCACAAGGGCCACATCCAACTCACTCTTAAATATAGCCAATGAACTGGCCTCAACTACCCTCTGTGGCAGAGAGTTCCAGAGACTCACCACTCTCTGTGTGAAGAAAGGAATACTGGAAACAGATCAATTAATAACAACGAATCAAAGAATTTTTATTGATTATGGTTTAATAATTGGGAAAAAATTAATATTAAAATTCTGGAAAGGTCCTACATCCCCCACAATCAAAATGTGGAATACAGAAATGTCGGAGACACTCCATCTGGAAAGATTGAGGCTTGTCCTAATGGACAGGTTGGATCTTTTTAGAGGGAAATGGTCTCCATATATTGAATATTTCCAGGGTCAAAGTGGCTCAGTGCGGAGGCTTGACTGAGGCCTGAATAATAGAATGGATGAAGAATTACGTATAATAAATCATGGTTATATCTCCGATGATGGATAATTGTTTAATACTCCATTAACTTCCTTATTTTCTATATTATTTTTCTCTATCTTTTCCTACTTTATAAAAAAAAAATTTTTTTTTTAAAAATGTATAGAAACATAAAGTCTTAAATGTTAATATTAATATTAAGAATATTATGAATGTATGTAAGAAGTATTTTTTATTAATATGTATTTACAACTAATAAAAAATATTCATCAAGTATATTCATGTATGGAAATGAGATTATAATTCATGCTGTTATGAAAAGATTGTGCAAGGAGATTGTGCAAATTCTGTACAGACAGCACCCGTAGTCGGGATCAAATCTGGGTCTGTGGTGCTGTAAGGCAGCAACTCTACCGCTGCGCCACCGTGCCACCCCATTAAATTATTTTTTCTGTAATATATTTATTATGGTATCACATCAATAAAGATGAACACATGATTCTGATTTCTATCCTTAGTTGCATAACACACATCTCCAATCATTGTGTTTTACATCCACATGGCTGGTTTTCAACCTCTTCAGTATGAAGGTCTCGACCTGAAACACCACCCATTCTTTCTCTCCAGAGATGCTGCCTGTCCCGCCTGTAGGTTTTCTATCATTCTGCTATTGTGATGTATATTTTGGCAAATAATAAAGCTCCTGACAGCTCAAACACCCACTCCCTTTCAATAGGATATTGTCAATTTGCTGAGGTTGATTGTGTCCAATTAACAGCTAACAATTATGCCAGTCCTTGGCTTGCATAAATTTTACAGCCAGATTTGTCACTTCTGAAACTTGTTAGATGCCAAAGGAATCAAGAAATAAAAAACAAATAATGCCTTACTGTTGATGAAATGCAGTGAGCAAACGCGATAATTATTTTCAATCTCGATATCTGCAGGGCCAATGTTCGCCAAACACTTTAGCTGTTGTTGTCCCTTCAGCTCTCGCTTCTATCTACCATCATTTCTCCTCACTTTTGGAATTCTGAAGTAGGATAAATGCCTCTCATGCATATCCCGATTTCCATAATTATTTACAGCGCATAAATTGACCATTTTGGCGGGTTTTAACGGGCCCGCAATACTGGAAACAATGGTCAGTGCTTACCTGCAGTTCATCGCGTGTACTCCAGTTGGCGTAGCATAGCAACAGTACGGGTCACGGGTCGTGACCCGACTGCCGTGCAACCTCCCTATATATTCCTCTCATGATTTTGAACACCTCTATAAGATAACACCTCATCATCCTGCACTCCAAGGAGTAAAGACCCAGCCTGCTCAACCTCTCCCTATAGCTCAAACCTTCGAGTCTTGGCAACATCCTGATAGATCTTCTCTGCACCCTTTCCAGCTTGACAACATCTTTCCTATAACACGGAGCCCAAAATTGAACACGATATTCTAAATGTGGTCTGACCAATGTCTTATATAAGTGCAACATGACCTCTCAACTCCTAACGGGCGGCAGGGTGGCGCAGCAGGTTCGATCCTGACTACGGGTGCTTGTCTGTACATTCTCCCCGTGACCTGTGTGAGTTTCCTCCAAGATCTTCAGTTTCCTCCCACACCCCAAAGACGTACAGGTTTGCAGGTTAATTGGCTTGGTATCAATGCAAATTGTCCCCAGTGCGTGCAGGATAGTGTTAATGTGCGGGGATCGTCCACCGTGGGGGAATCGGTGAGCCCAAGGGCCTGTTTCCAGGCGGTTACGTCTAAAGACTGAAAACTAAGCTTCTCTACTCATCCACCTAATGTTGGCGTCAGTGCCTGAGAAGGTCCTGATCTCCGATATCATTGTGCAAAGTGAAGATGTCCCTTACCTCATGTTGCTGTTCAGGATTCTGTCTTCCTTCCGAGAACTGGCTGGACCAGAGACAGTGTGCGGTGTTTTTATAGTCCACTGGGTGGGCGGAGTCCAGATAGTTCACTCCCTGAAACTGGAAATGAAACAGAAACTGGAAACTGTAACAATCAAGTCTTACCTGTTTGGGGACATGTTTCTAGAGTGAATCCCCAAACACATGCATGGACTTTATTAAGTCGTTCAATCTCTCGTAGCAAACATTGCATGCAAATGCTATATCATAACAACTCCCTTTTTCCAAAAGAGAAAAAGTTACTGATGTAGAATATGCTCGCTTTTTTTTTCAAGTAAAAGTTCCTTTCCATTTCATTATCTAACTTTCGTAAACTTGGCTAACATACTTGTAACCTCATACAGACCATCAAATCACAATGACAGTTTTATGATGTACCTTAAATATTGACAGTCTTGAACAATTTGAAAAAATTGCTTCTTTATGGGCCTGTCCCACTTTTTTCTAGGCGATTTTTTAGGCGACAGCCGGCGACTAGGCTGTCGCCACATGGTCGCCGGGGTGTCGCCTGTGTGGTCGTGAGTCGTCTCCTCAGTCGCCCAAAGAGTCGTAGCGTCTCTGGATTTTCAACATGTTGAAACATTTTTGGTGACAGTCGGCGACACTGGGTTTGACACCAATGAGCGTAGCGTGACTTCTCCTGACGTGGGGGCTGTCGTGGGTTGTCGCCAGGTTAACGTAGGTTGTCGCCTGGTGACGTAGGTTGTCGCCAGTGCTAACTTCGGTCTTCTTTTGTTGTTAAAGTGATGATTCTTTATAGATTTTTTATAGACAATTTCAAATTTTATGTGATTATAATATTTTTGTACGCACTGTTGTATGTTCTTATCAATGCTTTTTTGTTGCTAGAACTTTTGTTTGTTTCAATATCAATAAAGGAAATGCTTGACATTTTGAATGCAAATTGATGTGTGAAGATATTATATTTCAGAGTAGTGTCTCATGGCATCACTTTCAAATATTTAAATTTCATATATTTTGATCAATAAAACAAACACAAACACAAGCATTGCACTGCACTGAAAATTAAACTCTTTTGGGAGGATGTGGGTGGCCCTGAAAAGGGACTTGTGGTCTGTTGTGGGCTCTCTTCCTGGAGTGTTGGACTTCTGTTTGTGGTGTGGGCTGTTTGCTGCTGGTCTTCAGATCATGTCGTTCTGCCATGGTTCACTGCCTAGTTCAGAGTTGAAGTAAGTGCAGAGATGGTCTCTCCGGTCCTTGGCTCTCTTGTTGCCGGTGTTTCCTGGCATTCTCTCCAGTGCCACCATGGGTGCAGCCTGTCCTCCAGTTCTCCATGAGCCAGGTGTGATGTTGCCTGTCTGGTTGTCCACTCGGTCACCCTGCTGCTGCTGCACTTCTGGTACGGATCAGGTTGTGGAGGACACATGCTGCGTAGACAATGGTCTCCACATTCTTGGGCTCCTGCTCCATCATAGGCAGCAAGCATCTGAATCTGCTGGCGAGGATACCAAAGGCGTTTTCCACGACCCTCCTAGCCCTGCACAGCCTGTAGTTGAAGATCCTCTGCTCCCTTGACATCTCCCTGTGAGGGTATGGCTTCGCCACCCATGACCTGAGTGGGAAGGCAACATCAGCAACCAGTGTGTAGTGGATGTCAGGGTTATCTTCGCCTGGCAGAGGTTCTGGATCAGGGATAGCCTTGCTCTTCCTTCTTCCAGTGCTTGCCCAAGGGAGATCTCTCTCCAGATCCCACCATCTGTGACACTGCCAGGTGTGCCCACATCCACAAACAGGAAGTTGTAGTTTGCATCCTCCACAGCTAAGAGTACAATGGAATGGAACTTCTTGTAGTTGAAGTACATTGAAGCTCCCTTGGGTAGACACCTGCCATCCACTGCCCCACATGTGTGCAGGACATTCCTTCTGGTATTAAAGCCCTGCGCCACTCTCTTCCACTCATCTGGTGCACTTGGGCAGTCCATGACTTCATCTTCATAAGCATTGATGTTGGCCTCACAGGCCTCTCGGACAACCTTGCTGATGGTGTTGTGGGCCACAAGATAGTTGTAGGAAAGGCTGTTGTAGGAGTCTGCTGATTCCAGGTAGCAGAGGGTGATGGCTAGGCACAGGCCTGGTTCCAGTGGCTTCCTCTTAGAGGTCTCCTTTTTCTCCAGGAGAGGCCCCACCCATGTCTTCAGCTCCTGAAACAGCTCAGGGGGGAGCCTGGTGAAGTGTCTGAAGGCAGCCTCATCTTCTTGCTGGAGCTCAGTCATCAGGTCGTCATACTGGCCCAACCTGGGTCTCTTCAGGGACAAGGGCTTCAACCACACAGACCTCTTCTTGGGCTTCTTCTTCCCCATTCTTCTTGTCCTTCTGTCTTGCTGATCTTTCTGCATGAGGGCTGCTACAAGCCGCAGGGCTTCTCCTTCTCGTGAGAGCAATACCCTCTGATGTCCGGAGCCGTGGAGCTAGTGCTGCTTCTCTGCGCTGGCTGTGAGTCTGGGCAATATTTCCCATAAGTTCAGGCAGGGCTGTAGGTTAACCTGGTGGGACAGGCAGAATTGAACTAGATTTAGCGCTGCTTCTCTGCGCTGGCTGTGGGCTTGTGGACACCGCTCTTGTCTGACTCCCGGCGTCTCTGGCCACCCCCGGGCATGGAGGGGGGGGGGGGGGCAGACGGGTGGTGACGGGGATGGTCCAGTGTCGGTTCGGCAGCGATTGCAGCGCCGGAGACCCAGGATCAATCCTGGCTGCGGATGAGGCGCAGGTCTGTGTCCAGGGCTGCCGAGAGTGTTTTTCACTTGTGACCTATGACCTGGGCAAGTCTCCCTCCTTCAATCACCGCGCTCTATCCTCAGTCCCACCTCCCTACTTCTGCCTCTGACCGACATTTCCCTCCTCCAATCATCGCACTGAATCATCATGTCCTGTCCCTACTGCCTGCTGACCCATGTCTCTCTCGTCCAATCGCCGCCCTTGATCAGCAGTCCCACCCCCACTGTCTCGCGGAAATCGGAGATTTCACCGGGTTTTAAAATCTGGATTACAAAAAATCCCCCCCGGATTTCCGCCCCCGTATCAAAGTTCGATGGTGGAAAGGGTCAAGAACTTCAAATTCCTGGGCGTGGATATTTCCGAAGATCTCTCCTGGTCCCAGCACACTGATGCAATTATAAAGAAAGCACAGCAGCGCCTCTACTTCCTGAGAAGATTACTGAGAGTCGGTATGTCAAGGAGGACTCTCTCTAACTTCTACAGGTGCACAGTAGAGAGCATGCTGACCGGTTGCATCGTGGCTTGGTTCGGCAACTTGAGCATCCAGGAGCAGAAAAGGCTGCAAAAAGTTGTAACTCCGGTGAGACTAACCCAGTTAGTCTAACATCGGTAGTGGGGAAACTGCTAGAGTCAGTTATTAAAGATGGGATAGCAGCACATTTGGAAAGTGGTGAAATCATTGGACAAAGTCAGCATGGATTTACGAAAGGTAAATCATGTCTGACGAATCTTATAGAATTTTTTGAGAATGTAACTAGTAGCGTGGATAAGGGAGAACCAGTGGATGTGGTATATCTGGACTTCCAGAAGGCTTTCGACAAGGTCCCACATAAGAGATTAGTATACAAACCTAAAGCATACGGCATTAGGGGTTTAGTATTGATGTGGATAGAGAACTGGCTGGCAGACAGGAAGCAAAGGGTAGGAGTAAACGGGTCCTTTTCAGAATGGCAGGCAGTGACTAGTGGGGTACCGCAAGGCTCAGTGCTGGGACCCCAGCTATTTACAATAGAAATGAATGATCTGGACGAGGGAATTGAATGCAACATCTCCTAGTTTGCAGATGGCACTAAGCTGGGGGGTAGTGTTTGGTGTGAGGAGGATGCTAGGAGGCTGCAAGGTGACTTGGATAGGCTGGGTGAGTGGGGAAATGCAAGGCAGATGCAGTATAAATGTGGATAAATGTGAGGTTATCCACTTTGGTGGCAAAAACAGGAGGGTAGACTATTATCTGAATGGTGGCAAATTAGGAAAAGGGGAGATGCAACGAGACCAGGGTGTCACGGTCCACCAATCATTGAAAGTAGGCATGCAGGTGCAGCATGCAGTTAAGAAAGCAAATGGTATGTTGGCATTCAAAGCAAAAGGATTTGAGTATAGGAGCAGGGAGGTTCTACTGCAGTTGTACAGGGTTTTGGTGAGACCTGGAGTAGTGCGTACAGTTTTGGTCTCCAAATCTGAGAAAATACATTCTAGCCATGGAGGGGGTACAGAGAAGGTTCACCAGACTGATTCTTGGGATGTCAGGACTTTCATATGAGGAAAGACTGGATAGACTTGGCTTGAACTCGCTAGAATTTAGAAGACTGAGGGGGGATCTTATAGAATCTTACAAAATTCTTAAGGGGTTGGATAGGCTAGATCCAGGAAGATTGTTCCCGATGTTGGGGAAGTCCAGAACAGGGGGTCAAAGTCTAAGGATAAGGGGGAATTCGTTTAGGACCGAGATGAGGAAACATTTTTCACACAGAGAGTGGTGAGTCTTTGGAATTCTCTGCCACAGAAGGTAGTTGAGGCCACTTCATTGGCTATATTTAAGAGGGAGTTTGATGTGGCCCTTGTGGCTAAAGGGATCAAGGGGTATGGAGAGAAGGCAGGTACAGGATACTGAGTTGGATGATCAGCCATGATCATATTGAATGGCGGTGCAGGCTCGAAGGGCCGAACGGCCTACTCCTGCACCTATTTTCTATGTTTCTATGTTTCACGCCTCCCCTTGATCAACGAAGACCAAAGCAGCAGCTCTACCAGAAACATAGGAAATAGGTGCAGGAGTAGGCCATTCAACCCTTTGAGCCAGCACCGCCATTCAATGTGATCATTGGCTGATCACCCAAAATCAATACCCTGTTCCTGCTTTCTCCACATATACATTGATTCTGTTAGCCCAAAGAGGTAAATCCAACTCTCTCTTGAAAACATCCAGTGAATTGGCCTCCACTGCCTTCTGTGGCAGAAAATTCCACAGTTTCACAACTCTCTGGGTGCAAACATTTTCCTCATCTCAGTCCTAAATGGCCTACCCCTTATTCTTAAACTGTGACCCCCTGTTTCTGGACTCCCCCACCATCGGGATCAAGTTTCCTCCATCTAGCCTGTCCAATCACTTAAGAATCTTATATGTTTCTATAAGATTCCCTCTCATCCTTCTAAATTCTAGTGAATGCAAGCCCAGTCAACCTGTTCTTTCATCATATGTCAGTCCCCCCATCGTGGGAATTAACCTGGTGAACCTACGCTGCACTCCCTCAATTTATCAATACTGCTTAACCAAGGAGCGTTTCGAAGGTGGGAGGAGATGAGGAGGTGGAAAAGGGAAATACTTGGGGTGCAGCTTCCTCTCTCGGGCGGCCCGGTGCTGCAGCGGGTAGAGCTGCTGCCTCACAGCACCAGACACCTGGGTTCGATCCCGACTACGGGGGCTGTCTGTGTGGAGTGCGCACGTTCTCCCAGTGACTGCATGAGTTTTCTCCCGGTGCTCCGGTTTCCTCCCACATGCCGAAGGCGTGACAATAAAGAACCATTGAACCATTGAAGAAGGGCAAACTTTATTAACAGCGGCGCAAGGCTGGTGTGCAAGTTATAGGTTTTAGATTGAGAGACACGATGCAGAAACAGGCCCTTCAGCAATAAGCGATCCCTGCACACTAGGGAATATTTTACAACTTACCAAACTCAAATAACCTGCAACCCTTTACATCTTTGGAGCGTGGGAGGAAACCGGAGCACCTGGTGAAAAACAACGCGGTCACAGGGAGAACGTACAAACTCTGTACAGACAGCACCCGTAGTCAGGATCGATCCCGGGTCTCCGGCGCTGTAAGGCAGCAACACTACCGCTGCGCCACCGTGCCGCCCCTTGAATGCCCTGGAGCTGACACTGTTCACCTTAGTGTGGACCAAGGAAACTACTTAGACTGCACTGTTGATGTGTAATGATGCACTAGAATTGTCGCATTTTATGAGTGATTTATTAATTACTTTAATACACAAACTCTGATATTACAGTATGTTAAACAATATTGATCATGAAACGTGCCCCAATGATCATCCGGTGGCGCTGCTACTGGCTGCCTCCGCCTTCAGTCTGGTATCTTTTTTATTTTTTGGTGTGTTTAAAGTACGTTCTTTAGTTTTTTTTTGGTGTTTTATGTGGGGGGAAGAGGGTACGGTAAGGGGGGAACCGTCCTTCAGTCGCTTCCTGGCAAGGATGCAACTATTATCCGAGCCGCGCCCTCGCCCCCCTCCTCGCGGCCTACCAACTGGATTGGCGCGGTCTTTCTTGCTGGGACCGGCCGGAGCTTCAGCTGCAAGCGGCGCAACGCTGGATACATCGCGGTGCGCGCGATGCCTCACCTGGTATCGCCATTTGGAGCTCCGGAGGATTGAGCCTACTGCATCGACATCGCGGAGCTGTGGATCGCGGAGCTCCTTACGCGGACGACGCTGACTAACATCGTAGTTAGTCCTGGGACCCTTTGTCGGGGGTCGCCAGCGTGAATCTCAGCCCAGCTCGGCCTGTGGAATTCGGGAGCCGCGGATTCCGGTGGGAGGTGGCCGATTCAGAGATCCAGGCAGCTGAGGATGTCTCACCTTTCGACGTCAGGGTTCCATCGTTTCCGGCGAGAGGGCCTGAACATCGGGCCGCCCGTAGCGGCAACTGCGGAGAGCTCGGGAGGCCACGACAATGGGTGAATATTGGGGAACATCAGTGAGGAGGTTGACTGGACTTTGGTTACTTCCCTCACAGTGGGGAACTTTGGTGCCGTTGTGGGGATGTTTGTGTTGTGGACCACTGTGTTCTGTGTTTTGTGTTTTTTTTTATTTGTATGACTGTAAGGAAAATAGTATTTTTTTTGTCTCTTAATTGAAGACAATGACAATAAATTGAATCCAAATCCAAATCCAAATAAAGCTTTAAACAAAAAAGTTGAAACTCCTAATTGCAGGCATTATACCCTAGGAAATAAATCAGATTGCACATCATCTATGGTGCTTCTCACACAAAAATCAGTTCTAACTCCCTCTTTTCTAGTTCTGCACTCTGTATCTCCACATTAGACTATCTATTGTACTTGAGTTTGACAGTTGTATTTATGTGTAATATTATAGAGTCATGCAGTCATACGGTGGGGAAACAGGCCTTTCGGCGCAACCGAACAACACACCCCATCTAAATTAGCCCCACCTGCCTGTGTTTGGCCCACATCCCTCTAAACATATCCTATCCATGTACCCGTCTAAATCTTTCTTCAACGCTGCGATAGTACCTGCCTCAACTACCTCCTCCGGCAGCTCATTCCATACACCCACCACACTTGGTGTAAGAAAGTTAACCCCTCAGGTTCTCATTAACTCTCCCCCCACCTCACCTTAAGCCTCTGATATGTTTAGACAGCATGCAACACAAAGCTCTGCATTGTCCCCCGGTATACGTGACAATAATGAACACAAACCTTAATCCTAAACCTTTAACAGTACACGTGACCATGAACTAAACTGAACTAATCTCCCCTTTGCTCTATCTATTGTACTTGAGTTTAACAGCTGTACTTATGTACAGTATTCTCTGATCTGTTTGGATAGCAAGCAAAACAAAGCTTTTCAGTGTATCTTAGTACACATGACAACAATAAACTTAATCCTAAACTTTTAACCCCAGAATTTAGTGGACAAACAATTAACGTCCAGGTGAATTTGTGACCATTGAGTAACGGGCTGGGAAATCACTGCCGGTGCCTCTATTCTGACCATCGCATCGGACGCACGTGAAATGGCGTCACATCCTCCACAACGCAGCTCTGATCCACCTCTGGTTGAATGTGAAGGTTTGTTGAGAGATGGGATCACTGTAGATCAGTCTGAGAAACGGGCACCAAACCTGCAGAAGATCATCAACAAAATGTCAATTCAAGTGTCTCCATTAAGGCACCGCACACAAGCTTGGTCAGACTCTGTAATAATCATGGCATCCAACTCCACAACGCCCTGAAAGTGGCCGCACAAGTAGATCGAGCGGTGAACAAGATGTACGGTAAGCTGAGGAAGGAAAGTGCAGATGCTGGTTTACACCGAGGATAGACACAAAAAGCTGGGGGGACTCAGCGGGTCAGGCAGCATCTCTGGAGAGAAGGAATATTTGGCATTTTGGGTCTGAAGAAGCGTCTTTACCTGAATTGTCACCTATTCCTTTTCTCCATAGTTGCTGCCTGACCCGCCCCAGGCAGTTACTCCAGCTATTTGTGTCTGTCACCGTATACTATGCTTGCCTTCATAGGTCCAAGCATTGAGTATAAGAGTCATAGAGTCATAATCATAGAGTGATACAGTGTGGGAACAGGCCCTTCAGCCAACCTGGCCCATACCGGCCAACAATGTCCCAGCTACACTAGTCCCACTTGCCTGCGCTTGGTCCATATCCCTCCAAACCTGTCCTATCCATGTACCTGTTTAATTGTTTAACTGTTTCTTATACGATGGGATAGTCCCAGTCTCAATTACCTCCTCAGGCAGCTTGTTCCATACACCCACCACCCTTTGTGTGAAAAGGTTACCCCTCAGATTCCTAGTAAATCTTTTCCCCTTCTCCTTGAACCTATGTCCTCTGGTCCTCGATTCCCCTACTTGGGCAAGGAACTGTGCATCTACCTGATCTATTCCTCTCATGAACACCTCTACTAGAACACCTCTCATCCTCCTGCGCTCCATGGATTAGAGACCCAGCCTACTCAACCTCTCTCTATAGCTCACACCCTCTAGTCCTGGCAACATCCTCGTAAATCTTTTCTGAACCCTTTCAAGCTTGACAATATCTTTCCTGTAAGTTGGTGCCCAGACCTGAACACAATATTCTAAATGCGGTCTCACCAACTTCTTATACAACTGCAACATGACCTCCCAACTTCAATACTCAATACTCTGACTGATGAATGCCAAAGTGCCAAAAGCTTTTTTGACCACCTTATCTACCTGCGACTTGACATTCAAGGAACCATGCACATGTACTCCGAGATCCCTTTGCTCTACAACACAACACTAACATTTACTGTGTAGGTCCTGCCCTCGATCGACTTCCCAAAATGCGGCACCTCACACTTCTCTGTATTAAATTCCATCAACCATTCCTCCACCCGCCTGGCCAATCGATCACGATCCTGCTGCAATCTTTCACAACCATCTGCACTGTCTGCAAAACCACCCACTTTTGTATCAGTCAGGGAGTCATGATGCAGCTTTATCGGACTTTGGTTATTTGGAGTTAATTTGGAGTATCACATATAGCTCAGTGTGCCCCATTGCAGTAAGGATGTGGAGGCTTTGGAAAGGGTGCAGAGGAGGTGCCTGGACTAGAGGGTATTAGCTGCAGGAGATGTGCGGGCATGTTTTTTTTTACACAGAGGGCTGCGTGTGCCCGGACCTTGCTGCAGTGAGTGGTTGTTGAGCCACGTTTGTAGCATTTGACACACTTTTGGATGGGCCGATGGATACGCAAAGAATGGAGGCAGATAGGATTTGGCCTTGGCATCGTGTTCTGCACAGACACCGTGGGCCGAAGGGCCTGTTCCTGCGCTGTACTGTGTTACGTTCTATGTTCTATGTTCTAGTGAGGAAGGGTTGAGGAAGGACCTTTCTCGCCCTTACCTCCTGGTCCTGGTATCTCCAGCCTAAGTAGAAGGGCGCAATTCACGAAGAGCGCTGAGATATTCTTCGTTGCCACGATCAAACTGCAAGGCCTTTTCAAAGCATTCAACAGCTTCAGAATTCTGCCCGGCTACTCGGTGAAGAAACCCCAGGATACCCCAGGCTCTGCTGTCGTATGGGTTCCTTATAATTTGCCTTTTAGCAATCTGCTTCAAGTTAGTGTAACAAATTTCCCATTGTTTCGTGCCGCGCCGAATTTTAAGGCCTTCCATAAAATGGTGGATGGCGTTTGATTCAGATTTGGTGTGATCCAGTTCATATAATCCAAGCTGTAACTCTATTGCCTGCTTATTATCTGGAGTAACATCCTCTAAACTCTGGAGGTTGTTGTATATCTCCACCGTCCTGTCTGATTCACCATTCATTAAGCAGATCCCGGCAAAATCCAGCTGTGCATGAATAAACGATGGCTTCAGTTGAAATGCCGTTCCAAAATGGTGCTTGCAATCGTCGATCAACACAGCCTCCACGCCAGGGTCTCCACTGCCTTGATTTTTACGCAGAGCCAATAGCTTTTCCCTGTAACACATACCCATTTGATGGTGCAAGAAGGAAGAGTGCGGAGTGAATTCTAAAGCTTTCTTCAACAACCCTATCGCTTTATCAACATCTTGCTGTGTTCTGTAAAACTTTGCTGCATAGCGGAGCACAAATGGAGAATCTGGGCTTGTCCGCAACGCTTCTTCAACCAATTCATTCGCTTCCGCCTTTTGCTGGAACTTTTGGAGCCTGAGGGCCAGCATCACCCTGGCCACAGATTTACCCGGATCGAGCTCCAGCACCCGTCTCAGCTGTCTCACCGACTGACTCACTTCGGGTTTTTTCAGGATCCCGGAAATCGTTTCCAGACGGTACAGAGCTGTGGCGTAGCCCATGTTCCACTCCGTGTTGTTGGGATCTTCCTCCAGAGCCCTGGCGAAACATTCCTTCGCCTCCTCGTAGCACTGAGAGCAGGAGCTCAGCAAAGACCACCCCTTCTCCCCCCACACCTCGGGCACCATTGCCATGACGTGCGGGCCCTGGGTGAGGGGGCCACACGTCACCTCCAGCTTGTCGAGGTAGGACTGGGCCTCGCTGAGTTGCCCCAAGTGGTAATGCAACCAGGCCCGGTTGCCATGGGTGATGATGCTCCTCCTCTCAAATCCATCCCCGTGGATCTCCCTCAGACGTCTCTCCGCCTCCTCTAAGTCACGGAGAGCTTCTTCGCAGTTGCCCTGCCGGTAGTTGATATAAGCCAGCTGGTTGTGCGGCACGCCTTGGTGCTTCCCGCCGGTGATAATCGAATCCTGCAACCTCTGCTTCACATCTTCCAGGTCGGCGTCGTCTATCTGTGGGCCCCACGTGAAGTGGCACTGAAGCTGGCCGAGCTTCACCAACAAGGACTCCCTCAGTGTGTCGCTGCAAGAGAGTACAAGGTGATCAATGGGACAACACACAAAAAGCTGGAGTAGCTCAGTGGGTCAGGCATAATCAAGGACGAGTCGCACCCTGGCCACTCCCTCTTCTACCCTCACCCATCAGGCAAGAGGCACAGAAGTGTGAAAACGCACACCTCCAGATTCAGGGACAGTTCCTTCCAAGCTGGTATCAGGCAATTGGTGCATACTGAAGCGAGTCTTTTAACTTACATTTGAATGCAACATTTATGCTTTACATTGGAATAGGTATGAATAAGGTTAAGCTAAATTATATTCCACAGTAGAGCCAGGTATATTCATGTATGGAAATGAGATTATAATTCATGCTGTTATGAAAAGATTGTGCAAGGAGATTGTGCAAATTCTGTACAGACAGCACCCGTAGTCGGGATCAAATCTGGGTCTGTGGTGCTGTAAGGCAGCAACTCTGCCGCTGCGCCACCGTGCCACCCCATTAAATTATTTTTTCTGTAATATATTTATTATGGTGTCACGTCAATAAAAATGAACACATGATTCTCATTTCTGCCCTTAGTTGGATAACACACATCTCCAGTCATTGTGTTTTACATCCACATGGCTGGTTTTCAACCTCTTCAGTCTGAAGGTCTCGACCCGAAACATCACCCATTCTTTCTCTCCAGAGGTGCTGCCTGTCCTGCCTGTAGGTTTTCTATCATTATTCTATTGTGATGTATATTTTGACAAATAATAAAGCTCCTGACAGCTCAAACACCCACTCCCTTTCAATAGGATATTGTCAATTTTCTGAGGTGATTTTGTCCAATTAACAGCTAACAATTATGCCAGTCCTTGGCTTGCATCTGAGTAAAATGTAATTCAAAACCCACGTATGGTTTGCGATTTTTTTTAATGATAAATTTTGCGTCAGAGGTATTTTTTTTTTGTATGTAATGACCCACTTGAGAACCATGGGCGATTTTAAAATTTTACAGCCAGATTTATCACTTCTGAAACTTGTTAGATGTAGAAGGAAACAAGAAAAGACACAAATACTGTCTTAGTTGATGAAATGCAGTGAGCAAACGCGATAATTACCAATAATTTCAATCTCGATATGTGCAGGGCCAATGTTCGCCAAGCACTTTGGCTGTTGTTGTCCCTTCAGCTCTCGCTTCTATCTACCATCATTTCTCCTCACTTTTGGAATTCTGAAGTAGGATAAATGCCTCTCACGCTTATCCCGATTTCCATAATTATTTACAGTGCAAAAATTGACCATTTCGGCGGGTTTTAACGGGCCCGCAACACTGGAAACAATGGTCAGTGCTTACCTGCAGTTCATCGCGTGTACTCCAGTTGGCGTAGCATAGCAACAGTACGGGTCACGGGTCGTGACCCGACTGCCGTGCAACCTCCCTATATATTCCTCTCATGATTTTGAACACTTCTATAAGATAACACCTCATCATCCTGCACTCCAAGGAGTAAAGGCTGAGCCTGCTCAACCTCTCCCTATTGCTCAAACCCTTGAGTCCTGGCAACATCCTGATAGATAAAACATAAGGTTTTGGTCGACAGTCAAATTGCATAGATAATTAAAAACTTGTAGTGGGAATATTCATAGACATAAAAAAAAGTATTTGATATCGTAAATCACGACATTTTACTCCTGAAACTGGATAGGTATGGCATCAGAGGGGTTGGATTGGATTGGGTGAGAAGCTATTTAAGAAACAGGCAACAATTTGTAGAAATAGGTGAACATAAATCAACTTACATGAACATAACTTGTGGAGTACCTCAAGGGTCTGTGTTAGGGCCAAAGCTTTTCATAATATACATTAACGATTGCAGAGTATCAAATATACTGAAATTGATTATATTTGCCGATGATACGAATATGTTTTGTTCCGGTGACAATTTGAAGCAGCTTTTGGAGGTCATCACATCAGAAATTAATAAATTAAAACAGTGGTTTGATGTCAACAAATTGTCTCTAAATTTAAGCAAAACAAAGATTATGCTATTTGGAAAACATAAAACAAACCCTGAAGTACAATTGAAAATAGATAACATAAGTATAGAAAGAGTATATGAAAATAAATTTCTTGGTGTGATCTTAGACCACAAAATCTGCTGGAAAACACATATAAACCATGTCAAAGCAAAACTGGCAAAGTCTATAGCAATATTGGGAAAATTAAGACGCATTCTGGACCACAAATCATTGCATACTCTGTATAATACACTCATATTACCATCTCTGAGTCACTGTGTGGAGATATGGGGTAACACTTATAAAACCAAACCTACAGCCGTTATGTACATTACAAAAAAGAGCAATAAGAATTTTCAATAATGTTGGATATCTTGAACATACCAATTTATTATTCTTAAAGTTACATACACTGAAGATCACCGATCTGGTTAAATTTAAGACTGCACCAATCATGTACAAAGCAAGAAATAATTTACTTCCTGGAAATATACAACAACTGTTTATGGAAAGACAGGGTGGGTATAATTTGAGAGGGGAACATAATTTAAAAAAACTCAATGTCAGAACAACTCTTAAAAGTATGTGCATAGCAATCCGTGGGGTGAATTTGTGAATGGTCTGGAACAGGAGATAAAAGTTGAATATAATTCAGTTTATAAAGATGTACAAAAACACTTTTTTTAAAAGGATATTGGGATGAGGATAGGTGATTGTGAGTGGGATATTTGTAATACTGATTGTATTGGGAAGGTAATTATAGGGTGATGGTTTGTATATATGACTAAGAGATACTGTATAGTATATGAGGGTTTTTTATTTTTATTTTTTCTTTTTTTTCTCTTATTTGGATGGATTTGTAAATATTTGATTAGTGTATAAATGTAAATAATTTGGTGTACATATAGCTGCTGGCGTACATGTGGTCTACATATAGCTGCTAAATGTATATAAGAATTATAAGCAGTTGAATAAGGGGTGGGAATTAATAAGCTTTGGCTTCTTCCTGCTCCTTTTCGGACACCTACGATTTCATTTATTTATACATACTGTTTATGACACTTTATAAATATTCTTGTTTTGTTTTTTTTGTGTGGTGTTTCACACTTGCTTTTTATTCTTTTATTCTGTTCGAAATAACTAACTAACTAAATAAATAAATACATCTTCTCAGCACCCTTTCCAGCTTGACAACATCTTTCCTATAAAACGGAGCCCAAAATTGAACACGATACTTTAAATGTGGCCTGACCAATGTCTTATATAAGTGCAACATGACCTCTCAACTCCTAACGGGCGGCGGGGTGGCGCAGCGGTAGAGCTATTGCCTTATAGCTCTACCAGAGACCGGGGTTTGATCCTGACTACGGCTGCTTGACTGTACGTTCTACCCGTGACCTTCGTGAGTTTCCTCCAAGATCTTCAGTTTCCTCCCACACCCCAAAGAAATACAGGTTTGTAGGTTAATTGGCTTGGTTTCAATGTAAATTGTCCCCAGTGTGTGCAGGATAGTGTTAATGTGCGGGGATCGTTCGTCAGGAGACTAAAAACTAAGCTTCTCTACACATCCACCTAATGTCAGCGTCAGTGCCTGAGAAGGTCCTGATCTCCGATATCACTGTGCAAAGTGAAGATGTCCCTTACCTCATGCTGCTGTTCTGGATTCCGTCTACCTTCCGAGAACTGGCTGGAGCAGAGACAGTGTGCGGTGTTTTTATAGTCCACTGGGTGGGCTGAGTTCAGATAGTTCATTCCCTGAAAGTGGAAATGAAACTGAAACTGGAAACTGAAACAAACAAGACAGGTAACAGTAAATAACAGGTAACTGGGGACATGTTTCCAGAGTGAATCCCCAGACACATGCATGGGCTTTATTAAGTCGTTCAATCTCTCTTAGCATACATTACATGCATATGCTATATCATAACATCCCCCTTTTTCCAAAAGAGAAAAAGTTACAGATGTAGAATATGCTCGCTTTTTCTTTCAAGTAAAATTTCCTTTCCATTTAATTATCTAACTTTCGTAAACTTGGCTAACATACTTGTAACCTCATACAGACCAAATCACAATGACAGCTTTATGATGTACCTTAAATATTGAGAGTCTTGAACAATTTGAAAAAATTGTATCTTTATGGGCCTGTCCCACTTAGGCGATTTTTTAGGTGACTGCCGGCGACTAGCCTGTCGCCACATGGTTGCCGGGGTGTCGCCTGTATGGTTATAAGTAGTCTCTGCAGTCGCCCAAAGAGTCGTAGCATCTTTCTGGTCCCGCTGGATTTTCAACATGTTGAAAACTTTTCGGCGACAGTCGGCGGCAGTGGGTTTGACACCAATGAACGTAGCTTGACTTCTGTAGGGGCTGTCGTGGGTTGTCGCCAGGTTAATGTAGGTTGTCGCCGGGTGATGTAGGTGGTCGGCGGTGCTGACTTAAGTTTTGTTTTGTTGTTAAAGTGATGATTCTTCATAGATTTTTTATAGACAATTTCAAATTTTATGTGATTATAGTAGTAAGATTAAATGAGAACTTACCAGTTTGAAGTTTGATCTTTATTTTATGAGGAGTTACGTTGAGGGATTACGTGAAGAAGCCCGCCAGCCCGCATGCGCGTCAACCTTTAAAGCAGCGGTGTGAAGTCACAGATAACAGTTGTTGAACTGAATATAGTAAGATTCGAGAAACTAGAACTGCCAGTTGACCTTTATGAGAAGAAGGCTGGGAGCAGAGGGCACGTAATCCCTCAACGTAACTCCTCATAAAATAAAGATCAAACTTCAAACTGGTAAGTTCTCATTTAATCTTACTATTTTACTTCAGAGTCACTTGAGTGACTACGTGAAGATTTCAAAGCTCTGTGAATTCATGCTGTAGACACATAGAAACATAGAAACATAGAAATTAGGTGCAGGAGTAGGCCATTCAGCCCTTCGAGCCTGCACCGCCATTCAATATGATCATGGCTGATCATCCAACTCAGTATCCCGTACCTGCCTTCTCTCCATACCCTCTGATCCCCTTAGCCACAAGGGCCACATCCAACTCACTCTTAAATATAGCCAATAAACTGGCCTCAACTACCCTCTGTGGCAGAGAGTTCCAGAGACTCACCACTCTCTGTGTGAAGAAAGTCTTTCTCATCTCGGTCTTAAAGGATTTCCCCCTTATCCTTAAGCTGTGACCCCTTGTCCTGGACTTCCCCAACATCGGGAACAATCTTCCTGCATCTAGACTGTCCAACCCCTTAAGAATTTTGTAAGTTTCTATAAGATCCCCTCTTAATCTCCTAAATTCCAGAGAGTATAAACCGAGTCTATCCAGTCTTTCTTCATAAGACAGTCCTGACATCCCAGGAATCAGTCTGGTGAACCTTCTCTGCACTCCCTCTATGGCAAGATTCCATGCCACACACTGTATTAGTTAACCTAGATCAGTGAAATTAATAATGCGTTCAGACATGACATAGATTTAAAACATGCTGATGCTTTAATGGACAAAATTAACGATAGTAACCCCTCTCATCAGAGAGGAAACTATAAAACGGAACTTAAAATGGAGTTGGCAAATCCCCCCGGTCTGACTACGGGTTTATTATAGAATGTTTGAAAAGTGTGCTCGTTTGACCATCCTATAGCCACTAGTATGTGGTCCAGCGGGACGTCCATAACCCTCACTGCTGACGTAGTTACAGCCCTGGTGGAGTGAGATTTGAAAATGTCAGTATCTACATAAGCTACAGTATCTACATATCTACATAAATGTCAGTATCTGCAGTTCAGACCATCTTCAGGTGGTTAAAACGGGTCCTGCATAAGCCAGAACCCGTTTTAACCACCTGAAGATGGTCTGAACTGAAACCTTCTTATGAGGTTTCTTGTGACTTACAGACATTGCTAGTTCTGAACCCCCTAAGGCTCTTGGTGATGTTAATATATTGTTGGAGGTGCGTAACCACACATAACCGGAGGTCCAAGGGTTATATCGTAAAGAGTAGTTTGAGGCCGGAAGTACCTGGTCTACTCTGCTTAACTAGATCGTACACATAAAATGTTATACTATTGGCAGTTGTGATCATCCTATCCAGACGCAGCTTATGCAACGACTGGACCCATTGCGCTGACACCAGCGCCATGTGCATCACTACCTTGTAAGTGAGTTGAGCCAGGGACAGGGATGTTGCTGGATCCCACCGGCGAAGCAGCGTTAGTACCACACTTACATCCCATATTTCCGAGTATCTGGGCCTGGAAGGATTTGAATTGAAGATACCCCTCATGAACCGGGATATCAATGGGTTAGACCCAACAGAGTGGCGTCCCGTTCCTGGCAACAAGTATGACGACAAAGCACTCCTGGCACAATTTAAAGCACTGTAACTCAATCTCTCATCAAAATAAAGTTTAGAGAGGCATTCCAATGCATTTGTTATGTGTGCTGTCTCATACGAAATATTAGACTGTAAACAGAACACTTCCCATTTCTTAATATAGGAGATGTACTGTTTCTTGGTACTGTCTCTCCAGGCCGCAGTGGGCATGTCCACCGTACGATCAGATAGTCCGAGCCCCAGGAAAGGTCTTCTTAGAGACTGAAAACCAACAAATTGAGCCGATCATGCAGTGGATGATTCTCCCCAGTCACGGGGTGAACTAGCAGATTTCTGCTTTTGGGAACTGTCATAATAGGTTCTGTGATCATTCCCAGTATGAGTGGAAACCAAAGTCAGGCACTACCAGAATGCCTGAGGCAGAGTCTTGCTTGATCTTAAGCAAGCACCGACTGACGAGACAGAATGGGGGGAATGCATAGAAAAACATTCCTCCCCAATGTAGCGAGAATGCATACACCGCCATTGCCCCTGGGTCTGGTTCCCATGCAACATACTTTGGTAACTGGTGTTTGAGTCTGGATGCAAACAAATCTATATCCGGTGTTCCATACCGAAGTGATAATATCATTAAACACGTTATGATTCAACATCCATTCTGTGTTTCATTGAATTTCCGTGACCTGGTGTCCGCCACCATATTGAACCTACCTGGCAGGTAGGTAGCTGAAATCCAAATGTTTCTTGCACCAGTGCCAAATGAGGATAGGCAATTTATCACAGGATACTGACTTGATTCCACCAATGTGGTTAATGTAGGCCACCGCTGTGGTGTTGTCAATCTGAAGTTAAACATGCAGATGGTGCATATTCCCACAATAAGCTTTTAATCCATAGAGTGCTCCCAGCAACTCTAAGTAGTTAATACCATACAACTGAAGAATTGATGACTCATGCGCATTCCATCTGCCACCACAACTAGAGACGGTATCAGTAGCGCCCCATCCCAGAGCACAGCTCAGGGGGGAGCCTGGTGAAGTGTCTGAAGGCAGCCTCATCTTCTTGCTGAAGCTCAGTCATCAGGTTGTAATACTGGCCCAACCTGGGTCTCTTCAGGAACAAGGACTTCAACCACACAGACCTCTTCTTGGGCTCTTCTTCCCCATTCTTCTTGTCCTTCTGTCTTGCTGATCTTTCAGCATGAGGGCTGCTACAAGCCGCAGGACTTCTCCTTCTTGTGAGAGCAATGCCCTCCGAAATTGCTCCATGGTAGTCATGATGCAGAATGATTGGAAACTCCATCCTACAACCCCTTTTATAGAAAAACTGGGTGATTCCATTGTTTTGGAGGCCAAAATGACATGAATTGTCTTCAGTTATCGTCGACAGGGTCGTTGCTTGTTGCGGGTAGACGTAGGTTGTCGGGGGTGTGGTCATAGGTGGACGTCCTAGGTTGTGACGATTGGGTCACCGGTTGTCGGGAGGTTGCCGTAGCTTGACGTTAACTAGGTGGTAGGTTGTTGTAGCTTGTCGTAGACATTGTCGTAGGGGGGAAGGTCCAGTCGCCGTTTTTTTTTCAGCGACCTGCTACGACTATGACAGTCGCCGGCAGTCGCCTAAAAAAATCACCTAAGTGGGACAGGCCCATAACTGTGCAATGTGAACACATGTCCATTATAGTGTTTCCACTTTGAAGGAAATTACCCGAAATTCGGGAAATTCTGGTTGTCTTCGGGTAATTTTAGGGAAATTTAATAATTTCGGGAAATTTCCGCAACAGGCCCGTGAAGGGGTGTAAAGATAATACACACAGCACTGCTGGTTTGTCGCTCAAAGGTTTAAACAGAGTGCTGTCAGTTTAACACGTGGGAATTTAAACAAAGAGCTGTCGTCTGCAGCGCTATGGGTTCTAAATATAGCGCTGCCGGCTGCAGCACCATGGGCTTTAAACATAGTGCTATGGCCACAACGATATGGGTCACAGACTGTTCGGGAAAATTCCTGTATAACAATGAGTCTTTGGAATTCTCTTTCTCAGTGGAAGTTGAGCCTTTGATTATTTTTCAGGCAGTGGTAGAATTCTGGATAAGTATAGTGGTGAAAGGTTACCAGTGGGTTTGCAGTTACATTGGGATTGGCCTTGATCTTACAGAACGGTGGGTGTGCTCAAGGGGCCGAGAGGGAGAGAGGGATGGCGAGGGGGAGAGGGGAGGGAGAGTGGGAGAGAGGCAGAGAGAGAGGGAGAAGGAGGGAGGAAGGAGGGAGAGAGGGAGGAGTGAGAGAGAGTGGAAGCGAGAGAGGGAGGAAGAAAAAAGGAAGGGGGAGAGAGAGGGAGGAAGAGAAGGAGGGGGAGGGAAAGGGGAGGGAGGGAGAGGAAGAGAGAGGGGGAGGGAAAGCGAGAGGGGGGAGAGAGAGAGGGAGGGAGAGAGAGAGAGGGAGAGAGGGAGGGAGAGAGGGAGGGAGAGGGAGAGAGGGACAAAGAGGGGGAGAGTGGGAAGGAGGGAAAGGGGAGGGAGGGAGAGAGGGAGGGATGGAGGGAAGGAAGAGAGGGAGAGCGGGAGGGAGAGAGAGCAGAAACTGAGACACATGAGAGCAGGTTGAAAAATCTAAGACAACTAAAGCTGTTGGAGGCAACTAAAGCTACCTTGCATGACACTGTACAAGTGATTAACAGAAGCAGGCAGATACGTTGCCATCACAGAGATCTGCTTTGCCGTGTTCTTCTTTGCGTTGTTAACGTGTGCCCGCAAAAAAAACACAACAACAAATTGCACACAGGAATCATCTTTGAAAATTACAGGAAATGCCATCAAATTCATAAATGTGGGATTCTGTTTAAGGACATTTTTTTTTTGAGGCGTGGAAGCACTGGTCCATTGCCACAAACTTGTAATATGTGTAAACAAATGATGAGCACAGCTCACAAGCTGAAGAAAATGCTTTTCCATGACCGTTTGATAAAGCTACGATTAAGTGTGACTCAGAGGTGGCTCCCATCTCAAATCCATCCCTTTGGTTTTATTCCTAATCCAAAAGGCAACTAGCACTATTTCCCTTCTCGTAGTATTTTTGGTTTGAAAATCTCTGGGCTTTGTATGTTAAAAGCTCTTCTAACCTCGTGTCTTTTTTGTTTTAGTTGTTTAAAAGATTTTTATTCCTATTGTTATTTTTATGTTCTACTTCTAATACCTTTATTTACTTTCCAGGTCAGATTGCTTCTTCAGCCTGTTCTTTCTTACTCTACTCGATATTTTGATCATTTTTACCCCTTATTGCTGCTTTCGCGCCATCCTAAAGAGTGGATGGTGTTACTTCACTGTTATCATTGTTGTCAAAGTTGAGGAGGTTTCTGTTGTTAGACAACAGCAGGAAACCATCATGTAATTGGTGGAGGAAGTTAAAGCCCTGAGGCTACAAAACTCCGAGAAGGACAAGCGGATTATGTTGCTGGAGAACCGGGTGGCTGATCTGGAGCAGTACACCAGAATGAACAATATCATTGTCACTGGTCTGGAGACGAAACCCCGCGGTGACAACGCAGAATGAAGGGGAGATGAGCGAGCAGGACACTGCATCTGTGGAGCAACAGGTGATGGCGCTCCTCCACTCAAAAGGGATTGAGTTGGACAGGGACAACATCGAGGCTTGTCACCCGCTCACACGGAGAAGTAAGACGGATAAACCAGCCATAATAATTCGGTTTGGTAACAGGAAGCACAAAACTGAACTGCTGAAACAGGGAAGACGGCTAAAGGGCTCGGATGTGTATTTGAATGAACACCTGACAAAGAAAAGTGCTGACATCGCCAGAAAGGCCCGACTCCTGAGAAAGCAGAAGAAAATTCAATCTACATGGACTGCAAACTGCAAAATATTCATCAAGCTGAACGGACCACCAGAACAAGCCAAAGTATTAGTCATTAGGGACCTGGATGAACTGGATAAATACCAAGGTGACAAACCACAAGGTAATGGAATATACTTACTAGCAAATAAAGAATATATAAAATAAAAACCACAACCATGATAATTCCTGACAAAAAATATATATCTCTATCAGGACAAGAAACCTTTGCATATACAGAGCATAACACACATGACATAGAAAATGATATTGATCCGGAAAATAACTTACTTAACAATATCAACAACAGCTGCAGTTATTACACAGATGAGCAATTCAATATAACTTTCCAATCAGAACATAATATATCAATTGTCCACTTTAATAGCAGAAGTCTCTATGCCAACTTCCACAACATAAAAGAATATTTAAGACAGTTCAAGAACTCATTTAACCTTATAGCAATATCAGAGACCTGGATCAGCCCTGAGAAAGGTGTGGATTTTGACATGGATGGCTATGAACTGAATTATATAAACAGAAGGGGAAAAAGTGGAGGAGGTGTGGCGATCTATGTGGATAAAAGACTGAAATATAAGGTGGTGGAGAACATGACAATAGCTGTTGAAGATTTGTTGGAATGTATTACAGTAGACATTTGTATGGAAAAGACCAAAAATGTTATTGTGAGCTGTATATACAGAGCTCCCAGATCCAGTATTGAAATATTTAAAGATTGGATGGAAAACATGTTTACAAAATCATTACAAAAGATTATGTTCATCTGTGGGGATTACAATATTGATCTGTTGAATCCAAAAAAAAACATAAAATGACAGAAGAATTCATCAATACTATGTACAGTATGGGTTTATAACCTAAAATAACCAAACCTAGTAGAATTACTAGGTACACAAAAATGCTGGAGAAACTCAGCGGGTGCAGCAGCATCTATGGAGCGAAGGAGATAGGCAACGTTTCATGCCGAAATCCTTCTTCAGTGATGGGGGATGGGGGGAGGCAGGGAGAAGGAAGGAAAAAGGAGGAGGAGGAGCCCGAGGGCTGAGGGAGAGGTAGGAAGGGGAGGAGACAGCAAGGGTTAACAGAATTGTGAGAATTCAATGTTCATGCCACCAGGATGCAGACTCCCCAAGCGGAATATGAGGTGCTGTTCCTCCAATTTCCGGTGTTGCTCACTCTGGCCATGGAGGAGGCCCAGGACAGAGAGGTTGGATACGGAATTGGAGGGGGAGTTTGAAGTGCTGAGCCACCGGGGGGGTCAGGTTGGTTAATGCGGACCGAGCGGAGGTGTTAGGCGAAACAATCGTCAAGCCTACGCTTGGTCTCACCGATATAGATCAGCAGACATCTAGAGCAGCGGATGCCATAGATGAGGTTGGAGGACCTCTGTCGCACCTGAAACGACTGCTTGGGTCCTTGAATGGAGTCGACGGGGGAGGTAAAGCGACAGGTGTAGCATCTCTTGCGATTGCAAGGGAAAGTGCCCGGGGAAGGGGTGGAGCGGGAGGGAGGGGAAGAATTGACAAAGGAGTTTGAAGGGAAGAATTGACAAGGGAGTTACTTCTCATTGTGCGACATTAATAGACAACATATTCCCAAACATTATGGAAAAACAATACTGTAAGCGGACTATTATACAGTGACATCAGTGACTATTTACCTGTTTTTATTGTTTATCACTGTAGTTATAGGAAACCTAAGAACACCAGTCATTTCAAATACAAAAGGGTGAGAACTGAAGAAAACATAAATGCATTTAAGAATGAATTACTGAAAGAATTGGAGCGTAGTATATGAGCGTGAAGATGTCGACAAATCATACAATGGATTTCTAAATATTTTTAAATCATTTTTATGACAAAAACTGTCCTGTGAAACAATATAGTGATAGGCAAAAACAAACAAATAGTCCATGGATCACTAAGGGTTAAAAAATGCCTGCAAAAAGAAAAACACACTATATAGACAATTCATAAAATATCAAACTTCAGCAGCTGAAAATAAATATAAAAAATATAAGAATACATTAACCAATATTATGAGGATATGCAAGAAAGAATACTATAATAAAATATTAGAATAATAAAAACAATATGAAAGGTTTATGGAACGTGCTAAATAGTATTATTAGAAATGGATCCAAAAATACAGGCTACCCTGAGTATCTTATTGGGGAAGACAAGACAATAAATAATATGGATGATGCGGTTAATGGTTTTAACAAATTCTTTGTAAATGTGGGACCAGATTTGGCAGAAAAAATTAATGACCCAGAAACAAAAGAAAGGGCGGATACTGATCTTTGGGATAGAAATACTAGCTCTATCTTCCTTAGAGCAGTCGAAGGAAAATAAATCATAGACACTGTAAGAAAATGTAAAAGGAAATCCTCTACTGATTGGAATGATATTGATATGATTATAATAAAAAACATTATTGAGGAAATTGCAGAACCTTAACTCATATCTGTAACTTGGCTTTTCAATCCGGTAAATTTCGAACAAAATGAAAATAGCAAAGGTAATACCATTATATAAAACTGGGGGATAGAGACCATTTCACAAATTACAGGCCTGTTTCTTACTCTCCCAATTCTCCAAGATCCTTGAAAACCTTTTACAGAAAGACTTGACAATTTCATTGAAAAACATAAGTTTTTGGTCAACAGTCCAGTATGGATTCCGGACAGACAGATCACATCTATGGCACTGATGGATCTAATCGAGAAATCACAAATTGCATGGATAATAAAAAACTTGTAGTGGGAATATTCATAGACATAAAAAAAAGCATTTGATACCGCAGAAATCACGTGAGACATTTTTACTCATGAAACTGGATAGGTATGGCAACAGATGGGTTTGGATTGGATTGGTGAGAAGCTCTTTAAGAAAACAGGCAACAATTTGTAGAAATAGGTGAACATTAAATCAACTATACATGAACATAACTTGTGGAGTACCTCAAAGGTCTGTGTTAGGTCCAAAGCTTTTCATAATATACATTAACGACATATGCAGAGTACCAAATATACTGAAATTGATATATTTGCCGATGATATACGAATATTTTTTGCCGTTAGTGGTACAGAGACATACGAGACAGGTAGTAGGGTGCCATTTGTCGGTCAGATGACTGCAAGCAGCTGCGCTGAGCCCGAATTTCGAAGCATTGCAGGAGATCGCACCGGAACGTTTCATGAAAAAAGTTCAGGGTCGGTGCACTGGTCAGTTTGGACTTTAAAACATCAAAGGCAATCTGATGTTGCTGGAACCATGACCATGCAGTGTCCTTTTTAGTCAGCTGCCGCAGTGTGTCAAACTAAGTTTGTTTGATCGGTTCGGTAAATGAACGTGCTGATATAGTTTAGTGCTGTACTAACTGCCCAGAAAACGCTGCAGGCCTTTCAAGGTCCAGTCTGTGGGGGCAGGCATTTCTGTGATGGCAGCCAGCCTTCTTCGGATCGGGTTTGAGACCATCAGGAGTGAAGATGTGGCCAGGACGTAGGGAAAACCTCTGACAGAACCCGGAACTTGCACTTGTCAGGATTGAGCCTGAGGTTGAATCTTGTGTGCGCGCTCCAAGAATGAGCCTGAGATTGTGTCGATGCTCCGTTGCGTCTTTGCCATACACTAGGATATCGTCGACAATAATGGCACCAATGTATGTCCTCGAATAATTGCTCCATAGTTCTTTGGAATACTTCACTGGCAGAGTTGATTCCTAATGGCCATTCTCAGAAACTTGTATTGCAAATGGGATGGCCAATGTGGGAGGTTCGATGACACCTTGTCCAGCGGTATCTGCCAGAAAAGGTTCTTTGCATCGAGGTAACAGGAAAATAGGGTGGCCATTTCCAACCTTGGCCGCAACAACCTCGACCGGTCTTCTTTTGGGATGATGTGGCGCTTAATGCATTGGGGTTGTGGGTTGGGTTTTGTGTTCAGTTATTCGGTGATGCACAGACGGATTTATCATCCTTTCATTCCATTACACAAAATAGGACAAAGGACAAGGACTTCATGGCTGACCACTCTCCACGTGCACCTCAGGCATCTTGCGAACAACATCCTCATGAACAGGAAAATTTTACCAAGGTCCTCGGTGATCGATTTTGTCTCCAGTAAGCAACTGCGCACCCTGGCCGCGCACATTGCCACTGACGATACGCTTCAGATTCTCTCCTCCATCATCAAAACAGGCTGGCCAGACAAACGATCCAACACGCCACACAAAGAGGTGCAGCCGTTTCTTCCTGGTCCGTGAAATGAACTGGTAGTTCAGGATGGTGTTGTCGTCAAGGATCACAAGGCAGTGGATACCCTCATCGCTACGAGACGTATACTTCAAAGAGGCACACAGCGGTCACCCAGGAGCCGATGCCACACTGACGCATAGCCCGTAGTCTGTTCTACTGGCCGGGAAATGGCCAAGTACATCCGGGAACCGAGACCCGCATAGCCTTCAGCCCTGCTTGCAACACCTTGCACCTCATCAGCAGTGGCATCACCTTCTCAACAACCCCACCACACCGCCTGGACTCGCTGCAGCAGTACATTACGAATGGTGCGGAAATAGCTCATCTGGTAATCCCTGCCAGGCCTCCCATCGAGAACAGCATAAAAGTCTCCACCAGTATTACAAACTTGTCGTTTTCTGCAATTACATTTGCAATGTCCTAAAGAAAGAGTGAACATCTTCCGTTGGTGCATAGATTTTTGAATCGATACTTCCATTCCCACTTATTGTACCCATTACTATTTATGCTCCATCCCTTTTTCCCCCCGGCACTTTCCTTTGCAACCGCAAGGGATGCTACACTTGTCCTTCACCACCCCATCCAATCCTTTCAGGTACCCCAATCAGTCCTTCCAGTCCGACAGAGGTACCCCTGCACGCTCCTCCAACAACATTTCCTACTAGCATCCGCTGCTCCAGATGCCAGCTGATCTATATCAGTGCGATCCAGCGGAGGCTTTGGCGATCGTTTTTTCCCCGCCGAACACCTCCACTCGTCCTGCAATAACAACCCGACCTCCCGGTGCTCAGCACTTCAACTCCCCCTCCCACTCCGTATCCCCGACCTCTATGTGCTGGGCCTCCTCCACTGCCAGAGTGAAGCAAACATCGCAAGTTTGGTGGAACAGCACCTCATATTCCGCATGGGGAGTCAGCATCCTCGCTAGAACATTGAATCTTCTCAATTCTGTAACCTTGCTGCACTCCTCCCCATCCCACCTCTCCCTCAGCCCTCAGGGACCTCCTCCTCCTTTTCCGTTCTTCTCCCCGCCCCCACCACCTCCCATCCAGTCTGAAGAAGGGTTACAGTCCGCGAAGCGTTGCCTATCCTCCTCAGCTCCTTAGGCTGCTGCACCCCTGAGTTTTCCCAGCCTTTTGTTCCCTCGATTTCCAGCAGCTGTCAAGTTTCATTTTTAACACGTATCTCCCCAGTGAGTCCTTGGAGCACTTTCTCTATGGAAAAAACTACATTCCTATTGAAAAGGTATGGCCACCCCACTCCTTTACCCATAGGAGGCGATAGGCTTAAGACATTAAATTGCACGTTCGTTATGGAAACCCTCCGACAGAAAAATGAATTCCCCATTGGTGAGTGTGAAGGAGATTCTGAAATGCGTGATTCTCACGCTCACTGCATGGAAGTTGGCAGCCCTGGAGTATTGTTTGTACGTTCTCCCCCGCCCCAATACCTTATCTCCGATAACTGTAATTATGTCCCTAGAACTGTGTGTAAGTATGATAGTGCTATTGTCAGGGGTGTTTTCTCTGGTTGGTTGTGGAAGGGACAAGTTTTCCCGCTCTGTAGCCTCTCTAAGCTTACCTAATTTTAGAATTAATCGTAAGTACATAAATCATAGATCAGAATTAGACAAATATTAAACAGAATTTAACCATCGCATGTACTCCTGCCAATCAAACACGTCTGATCTATCATCCCCCCTCAGTGGCCATTCTCCTGCCATTCCCCCATATCTATAACACAAAATCTCATCTTGACCACAACCTGTCAGGTGCAGTATAATAGATTTAGAAGAAAAAATGCTAACCATATATTCGGCTATGAAATTTGGCCATCTCCCTCACAGTCCGCAGCCCCAAGGAATCTTTTCGGAACATGAAAAAGTAAACAGTTAGAATGTTATAAACAATCTTGAGATCAGCTGGATGTCCTCTTGCCGGTCAATCAATATGATGAAGGAAACCCGCTCCTTCCAGGGAGGGAGGGGGGCAAGACTACAAACAGGATCCCTGAAGTGGGTCCCGTCACTCTGAAGATCGTGTGGAGAGTCCACAAATGTGATTCTAAGCTGTGAACAACTGAACTGTGAATCTGCAATCACACTTGCAATAAATGATTTAGTTAGCCATTAATAGACAAAGTAAATCCGTTGTTTGCCAATTTGGTTGCCTGCACACTCTCTGCTTTGCAATGCAATGGAAATTGAATTTGGTGGCCTGCACTCTGCTTAAATTCAATGAAATAGGAATTTGGTTGGCCTGACACCACAGCTTGAACATCTATTAAAATTGAATTTGGGTGGCCAGCACTCTGCTTAGAAATGCATGAAAATTGAATTTTGGTGGCCTGCACTCGTTTTGGCATGAAAACTAAGACATTGAATTTTTGGTGACATGCACACTGCTTTGAACAACAGGGAGATCTATGCATTGACTTTGGAGGCCTGCACTTGCTTGAAAATGCAATGACTTGAATTTGGTGTCCCTGCAACTCACTCACTCTGCTAGAAATGCTATGAAAAATTGAATTTGGTGGCCTGCAACACAGGCTTTGAAATGCTATGAAACTTAAATTGGTGATCCTGCACTCTGCTTTAAAAGTTAGAAACTGAAAATTTCTGGCCTGCACTCAGCTTGAAATCTATGAAACTGATTTGCTAGCCTGGACTCTGCTTGAAAATGCATGAAACTGAATTTGGGTTGCTTGAAAAATGGCTATGAAGCCATACTTTCATATAACCTGCAGTTGTTTCCTCTTGAGTGTCCAACTATCCATGGCCGTTGGCTCCTGAAACACTCAGGGGGGAGCCGTGAAGTTTATGAAGCGGCTGCTCATCTTCTTGCTGGAGGCTCTGTCATCAGATGAGTCATAAACTGTCCCAACCTGTGTCTCTCTTCTAGGGACAAGGACTTCAAAAAAACACACGAGACCTCTTCTGGGCTTCTTTCTCATTCTTCCCCATTCTTCTTGTCCATCTGTCTTGCTGATCTAATCAGCATGAGTGCAGCTATAACGCAGCAGGGCATCCCCTTTGTCCTTGGCCCTTCTTGTGAGAGCAATTTCCCACGCGATTTACATCCATGCAACCAGTAGTAGTCAAGAAGCAGAATGATTGAGAAACCCCAACCTACGACCACTTTTATACAAAAAGCAGGATGATTGCCACCATTGTTTATGGAGGTCAAAATGGACATGAATTGTCTTCAGTATTTGTTGTCG